>JAKNSD010000121.1:0-37500 GCA_023525715.1 Cichorium intybus
TTCCCACCTTTCCATAGGAGAGGTCAAGGGTTCGATTCTCACCGGTTTCAATTAGGGATGGCCACCGGTACACCCAAAGGGTGGGTTGCCTGGCACATGAGTTTACCGGGTATTCATGTTGCCCCGAGGTTGGGTCAGTCGGGTCGTCCAAAGGACAGGTCGGGTGGCTTCCTCGGTTATTAATATATATATATATATATATATATATATATATATATATATATATATATATATATATATATATATATATATATATATATATATATATATATATATATATATATATATATATATATATGTATATATATATAGAGCGAGAGAGATAGGTTCTTTTGAAATCTCATATATTCATGAGATCTTGAGATCTCCTAGACTATAATTTATTTTTTCAAATTGTGACTTAATGCATTCAGTCACTTATATATATAAGACATTTCGTCAAAAAAAAATCTTTAAAAAAAGTTGACTTTTTATGGAACCAAGTTAAGAGTTTTTTGTGGAAAAAACGGAAGAAATCGTATGATATCTTGGAGGGAATGATCGTCTGACGTACTAGAGAAACGTGCGTGGGCGGTTGGACGTGACCTCTCTTCTTTTTTAGTAATACCCCGTTATTTCAAATACGTTGTCATTTAGGCCCTGAAGATATACATATTTACAAAAATGTCACCGTGTTTAATCAATGGTGCATTTTTGTTCTCATGTTCTCAAATTACAATTTGTTCTCATTTTAACTCACCCCTATATATATATATATATATATATATATATATATATATATATATATATATATATATATATATATATATATATATATATATATATATATATATATATATATATATATATATATATATATATATATATATATATATATATATATATATATACAGGGAAGGGTTCAAATGAGAACCATTAAAAGATTGAGAACCATGAGAACCAATCTTAGCACATCATTAAAAAAATGGATGGCCCAGATTAAATTGGATAAAATCCCGTTTTTTGTCTTTTTGGGTAAAAAGGGCAAAATCGTCTTTTTCACAATGTAATACATTTCATTCATACATTCATTCCAGTTTAAATACTCATTCATACACTGATTCACAGTTTAATATGCTTACTTTTACACAATTTCACAATTTTTAACTGTGATAGGAAGGAGCGACAAAGGGAAGGAGGAGCTGGTGGTAGAGCTGCCATTAGTGGTGGCGGTGGTGAAAAGTTTAATGCACACATTCATAGTTTAATATAACAAAACATTCAAATTTTATACAAACATTCACAGTTTAATACGCATATTCACAGTTTAAAATACATATTCGCAGTTTAATATAAATATTCAAAGTATAGAAATTAATAGAGGCATTTCATCAAACACCTGGTGTGCGTGCGGTTGTGGATAAGATCTGATGGTGTGCGTGCGGTTGTGCTGGAACATATTCGATGTGCTTATGGTTTCCGACATCAACGGGAGATGGAGGAGATGGCGCTGGTGCATCGGACGACGACGGTGGTGTAAATCGACAACCAGACCTCTTTTTTGCTGACTTTTTGCAACTCAGGTGGTAGATCTGAGGCTAAGTGTCATCCCTAGTTGTGATTCATTGTCAGAACTCCTTTCATCTCGCCAGAACTCCTTCTCTAATGGTATGTAACAACGGTGGTTGCTGAAATCGTAGATCTGGAGGTGGAGATTGTAGATCTGGAGACGAAAATCCTAGATCTAAAGGTGGAAATCACAGATCTAGTGTCGGAAATTGTAGATCTGAACGTCGGAGTAGAGTTTCATGAAGAAGACGACGACGGAATAGGGAGGAGACGGTGGAGGAGTCGATTTCGACAATGGCGGCGGCAGCGGCAGGTGGCGGAGGCAGCGTCCGGCGGCGGTGGTTGCAGGTGGCAGGTGGCGGCCGGTGGTGGCTATGGTGTTGGGGGTATGAATGTGCGTTCTTGGAGAGTTGAGAGAGTTTTTGAGTGGAAGATGTTTTAATCTGATTTTTAGATGTAAGGTGTGTGTTTTTATGTTAAGACTCTCAAATGACCACTGTGCCCATATTTATTTTTGACCATTGATCAAGAATTAAAAATTTTAAAGGCTAAGATTGGTTCTCGTTGGTTCTCAATTTTTTTAATGGTTCTCATTTGAACCTGTTCATATATATATATATATATATATATATATATATATATATATATATATATATATATATATATATATATATATATATATATATATATATATATATATATATATATATATATATATATATCTATATATATATCTATATATATATATATATATATATATATATATATATATATATATATATATATATATATATATATATATATATATATATATATATATATATATATATATATATATATATATATATATATATATATATATATATAGGGTTGGGTTCTATTGAGAACTCAAATATTCATGAGATCTTGAGAACTCTTTCTGATTGGTCAGATCACAAAAGGGCACCATTGTCATTCTACAATTCACATTTAATGTTGATTTTTTTATTTTTGGAAATAACATTAACAACTCCTAAAATCAAGGCTATTAGATTTGAATTTTCAAATTTAAAAAAAAAATAAAATTTTTGTTTTCGTATTTTCGTATTTATTTTTTAATTATATTTTCCGGAATTAAAAAAACATAAAAGTTCTGAATTTAAAAAAAAAACAAACTTTCTAAATTAAAAAAAATTATTTGTGCATGTGCATGTGTATATATGCATACTCGCAGATGCATATATGCATATTTTCACAATTCATATATACATATTCGTATTTTTAATATATAAATGTAAAAAAATGAACAACGCATTTTATTATAAACAATAATATACAACTGTTTTGAACAATACATACATAAAATTTAGAAAGTACAACAATATACAATTGTTTTGAATGATACATACAAATTTATTAGAAATAACGTTACATACAAAAAATATAAAAAATACAAAGAAAATTCATGATATCTTCATTTTTCAAATTTTCAATTTCTTCAATTTGCTCGACAAATTCTCCAAAATCTGCAATAACATTGATAAAAATTAATATACATGTATATTCAAAAACATTAAAATAAACACATACATGCATATACGCATATGAACAAATGCACATCTATTTTTGCATATATATGTATATATGCATATGTGCACATACATATTCATATGCATAGAAACATATATGCACATATGCATTTATATAACTACATATTAAAAAAACCCAAAAAAAATACTTACATGAACAAATTGATATACATATGCATATGCACACATACGTTTAATACACATGCATATACGTTTTTGCATATATACTCACATTTGAACAAACATATGCACATGTATACACATATACACACACATTTTTGCACATATGCACATATGCATTTATGTACATATGCACATAAGCATTTATGTACATATGCACATATGCATTTATGCACATATGCATTTATGTACATATGCACATATGCATTTATGCACATAGGCATATATGCATATATGCAAATGTGCACACATGTGTACACAAACAAATAGACATATACGAATATGTATACCTATGCACATATACACATACGTATATGCACATATGTTCACTTATGACTAAACATGTATATGCACATATGCACATATACACATACGTACATGCACTCACATTTTGCATATACATACACACGTATATTATATACAAATGATACCTTTACAATTATTATCCAAAAATGAAATAAGATAACTCCATAGCAATCAAAATCAAAAAAACACTATGCATTTGACTGCATATACGTACATACAAAAACCAAATGCATCTCCTTGGTAGTGGTCCGATTGTGATCATAGAATCAAAATAAAACCACATACTGCTTGCATACCATATCAGAAAATCAAAATATTTATACCATATCAGAAAAATCACATACAAACAGTCAAACGACCATATCAAAAAATCAAAACGGACCACCACCGAGGAGATGCATTTGACTATTTGTATACCATATCAGAAAGTAGAGTTGCAGAATTATAAGAAAGAAAAAAAGCTATCGTCATTTTGAACGAATTGAAGTTCCAATCCCACCATAAAATAATTAAAATCAAATTGGGGACTATTTAGGGATGGTCAACGATAATGGAATAACGTGTTTTGATTATTTGGGTAAGGTTTCAAATCGATCGGAGCAAACAAAAAAACTAACCAGAAACAATGAAGGATTTGCGATGGAGAAGGGAGGAGCGTCAGACGGCGGCGATGGAGGAGGCAGGAGGGTCAGACGACGGCAAAGCAGAAGACGCAGGGGCTGTAGACATCGGCGATGTTGGAGAAGACAGCGGAGATAGACGGCGGCGAGGGAGGAGCAAACACTTCGGGCCGGGGGCAGTTCTACCATGCTTGGCGACGATCGTGGTGGTGGTGCTTGCTATCGATTGCGAGACAGAGAAACTGAAACGGGACTGGTGGTGAAACCCCAATCGGAGGGAGCTCGGAACTCGATTGAAGACGTTACTGATTTCGCGTGAGTAGAGAGGGAGAAAGAAAGTCAAGATATCAATGAAGAGAGATAAAAGAAAATAAATTGATTCGGTAGGGAGAGATATGATGCGTGTATCAAGGAATTTCCTAATCAGATTTTTTCTATATTCCAAAACTAACCTTGACAGCATATTTAAAAAGTCAATTATACCATTAGATTTAATATTATTTACGCAACTGCCACTATTGATCCTAGCCATTTAATTTTTTGATCTAATGGTTTAAAATGGGTTCTCAAGATCTCATGGTTTTTTGAGTTCTCAAAAGAACCTAACTCTATATATATATATATATATATATATATATATATATATATATATATATATATATATATATATATATATATATATATATATATATATATATATATATATATATATATATATATATATATATTTATATATATGTCTATATGATATATAAGCGTGATGAAGGTTGGGAGCCGAAAGGTCGGCGATTTCCGGCGTCAAGAAGGTCTCCGGCAGAGAAACTTCAGGTGGGTTTCCGATAACAAGATTTGCAGAATTAATCCGAAGGAGAGATGGTGTTTCAAGGAAGCAACGACGTTCTTTATCTCTAACCTCCCGAAGGACGGTAAAGGAAGCATTATTCGTAAGAAGTTGGAAGAGGTGGGGACCCTGGTAGATCTTTTCATTAGCAATAGGGTGGATAAGCATGGATATAGTTTTGGTTTTGCAAGATATAATAGAGTCAGTAATGTTCGTAGGATGGAAGAAGAGCTCAATCAGATATGGATCGAAGGGAAGAAGATATACGCTAAGGTGGTGAAGTTTGAGAGAGATTCTAAAGCTCAAAGAGGAACGGTTAAAAAGGAGATGTTTTTCGAAAAGGAGAAAGGGGTGAGGAGGATAAATTTCTCGTTTGTGGATGCGGTTAAAGGAGGTAAAGAAAACCAGAAGGAGATAAAAAATAAAGAGATCAGTGTAGATAATTCTACGAAAAATAGAACCCAGGAGAAGAAGATGTCAAGTAAAGGAGAAGATAGTGGTAAGTACGTTTCCCTGTCGATGGATAGTATTGAAATAAAAGCTCAAGGACTGAAAGATAAGTTAGTGGCGGAGGTGAAGAGCTTTAATACTCTTAACTTCTTGTCAAATTTATGTATTGGTGAGGGCCTTAGAGAGAACATGGTGAAATATTTGGGGGGATTATGGGTGCTCTTTGACGTGTACAACGCAGAAGAAGAAAAGATGATTTTGTCTAGTAAAGAAATTCAAGCTTGCCTCAAGACAGTGGATAAATGGAATGATAACTTTAAAATTAAAAACAGAGTTGTGAGTCTGAATATTGAAGGTCTCCCGCCTCAAGCATGGAACTCAAGCAGTTTTATTGAAATAGGAAGAACTTGGGGGGAGGTGGTGATTACAGAACCATGCGGTGAGAATAATGTGGATTGGTCGGTTGGTAAAGTCCTTATTGTAACTGATAAGACTGATTATATTTGCGAAACAATAGAAGTGGCGATTGGAAAGGATATATTTAAAGTTAGAGTGAAGGAAAGGGACGGCAAGGTCTATAATCCGTGGAAAGTTATAGAAGAAGAAGAAGACAAGGTGCAGGAAGAGAAGAGAGGAGAAACAGAGGAAGAAGGATCATCGGAGATGTCGGAGTTTGACTCGTCGGATTGTTTCTCCGACGAGGAAAACGAACAGTTGGAGGAAGATACCGTTATCGTGGAATCAAATTTCGAGGAAACTAAAGAGGAGTCGGCGCTTTCCAATTCCAAGGAATATTCAAAATCAAAAAAGAAAGAGGAGGACGAAAATAATGATAATAAAATAGAAACGGGGGGAAAAGTGGAGAAAGATGGAGAAGGTGGTCTGAAATGTAATAATTCGCTCAGCCCAAATAATAACAGCCCAATTAAAGAACCGAAGCCTATAGAATGTGACGAACCCATTAATCAGATGTCGGACTCTTTGGACCAAGTGGAACAGGAAGTAGAGGTGCGGATCGAATCTCCTTTAATCCGGGTTGGTTTGTCGGATAAATTGGTGAAACTTTTATCCCGTAATACCCCAATTAAGGAGAAATTGATAGAAGTGGAAGAGGAAAAAAATCAAGATAGAGAAGATAGAGGAAGAAATTATACAGGAGATCGAGAGCGTATACAGATGGAAAAAAGGATTACAAGAAGTCAGACTAGGAAGGCGAATAGAAGGAGTTATGGAGAAGGAAATGAGTTTTCTAGTATCGTCTCAGATTCGGAGTCATCAATGACTCAAAGCATTTCAAACAGGCTTGAGGAAATAGGGGAAAGATGTGGATTAAAGAAGAAGAAAGGAGGGTCGAAAACGCAAAGGAAGAGCAACAAAACTGGAGATTATACCGGTAAACCATGAATTTATTATCCATTAATGTGAATGGTTTTGGTAAAGGGGAGTTCAAGGTAGGGTGGATTGCCGATATGATTAGAAGAAATAAAATTGGGGTGATTGGTATACAAGAAACTAAGAAAAAGAATTTTCAGGAGAAGCTTGTCAAAAGGATTTGGGGTAGTAACGATTACGATTACGTCTGTACAAATAGTGTTGGCCAGGGAGGTGGGTTAATTAGTATATGGAATAGTTTGCTCTTCAGTAAAACTAATTGTATAAGTAGAGACGATTGTATTGTGGTTCAAGGAAAGTGGATCGATAATGGTAGACCTGTGTGTTTCGTGAACGTGTATGGTAGTCAAAACCCGGTTAAAAGGGAAGAGCTTTGGTGGTTCTTAAGTGCGACTTTAAACAGTTGGGAGGGAGATGCGATTTTGTTCGGTGACTTTAATGAAGTTAGAAGCGAGACGGAAAGAAGAGGTTCAAGTACGGATGAAAGAAATACGAAAAAATTCAATGATTTTATTAGGTCGAACAGGCTCATCGAAATCAAAACAGTGGGATTCAACTACACATGGATTAAAGGGGGGGTTCCAAGTTGTCAAAATTGGACAGAATTTTGGTCTCGGAAAAGTTTGAAGACTCGTGGCCAAATTGTGAAGTTGGTACAGATACAAGACTTTACTCGGACCACAAGCCGTTGATTCTAAAACAAATTAGAAGAAGTTATGGTAATCCGCCTTTCAAAATGTTTAACTCTTGGATGGAAGAAAGCGACTTCAATGAGTTGATCATTGAAACCTGGAGGAAATTTAAGACAGAAGTGCAACATATTAAGCTTTATGAAATTATGCTTAAACTCAAGGAGATCAAATATGTTATAAAAGCAAAGATGAATGAAAAAAAAAGAAAGGCGGTAGAAGAGAAAAGGAAGTGGATTGCCAGGCTTGAAGATATTGATAAAAGAATACAAGCAGGAGAGAGCTCGGTGGAGTTTATCAAAGAAAGAATAGATTTGTTAAGCGAATTGAACAAGAAAGAGAAGAAAGATCAAGCTGATATTGAACAAAAAAATAAAAATAAATGGTGCCTCGAGGGCGACGAAAACACGGCTTTTTTCATAAGAATGTCAACAAAAAATATCACTCGAGAAGTATAAAAGGTATTCTGGTAGAAGAAAGATGGGAAAGCGATCCAGTCAAGGTTAAAGACCAGTTCAAGAACTTTTATGAAAATATTTTTAAAGAAGATCCGGAGTGTAATTGGGAACAAGATATTGGAAACAAACCCAAGATAACGCAGGAGGAGAGTGTTGATTTAGAGAAAGATTTTGAAGAACAGGAAATAAAAGAAGCATTGTGGAGCTGCGGTTTAAATAAATCCCTTGGGCCGGACGGATTTACGATAGAATTTTTCAAAAAATTCTGGGATTTAGCGAAGTATGACCTGGTAGAAGCTTTTAACGAATTTGCAAATCGCCCGAGGATTCCGAGAGGAGTCAATGCAGCTTTTATAACTTTAATTCCGAAGACTCAAAACCCTCAGCATGTCCAGGACTTTAGACCTATAAGTCTTATCTCGAGTGTGTTCAAAATTCTTTCTAAGGTTTTGGCAAATCGCTTAAAGAAAGTCCTCCCTTCTATTATTGATGTTACTCAGTCGGCATTTATAAGGGGAAGACAAATCTTGGAAGGGCCGTTGGTGGTCAATGAAGTGGTGGATTGGGCTAAAAAGAAGAAAAAGAAGTTGTTTATTTTCAAATCCGACATTGCGAAGGCCTACGACACGGTTTCATGGAAATACTTGGATTCGATGCTAGAACAAAAAGGATTTGGCCAGAAATGGAGAAGGTGGATTAGGACATGTTTGTCGTCAGGATCCTCTTCTATTATTGTTAATGGATGCCCAACTGAAGAATTCTCTCTGCAGAGGGGCCTTAGACAATGAGACCCGATCTCTCCCTTCCTTTTCACGCTTATTATGGAGGGTCTAAGTAGTGCTATTTCAAATGCGGTGGAAAATGGAAGCTATAAAGGAATAAACGTAGGAAATGACAATATTCTTCTAACTCACCTCTTTTTTGCAGATGATTCAATTTTTTTTGGTGAGTGGTCCGTGGAGAACGTTCTCAACCTCGTGAGAATACTTTTTTGTTTTCAAAAGACGGCAGGCCTTAGAGTAAATCTGGAAAAAAGCTTTTTATTTGGCATAGGTTTGGAGCGAAACATGGTAGAGGCTATGGCAACCGTTATTGGGTGCAACCCGGGTCAACTTCCAACTACTTTTTTGGGTATAACAGTTGGGGCAAATATGGGAGCAGGAAAATATTGGAAAATGCTAGTGGAGAAATTTAAGAAGAAACTAAACCCGTGGAAAGTTAAAACTTTATCAATAGGAGGTCGGCATACGTTAGTTAGTAATGTGTTGGGAAGTTTGGGTACGTTTCTATTCTCTATATTTAAAGCTCCCTCGTGTATTATTAAGAAACTAGAAGGGATAAGGAGGGATTTTTTCTGGGGAGAAAGTAAGGATAAATATAAAATACCTTGGATTAAATGGGACATCGTGATCAAAGACAAGAAAAAAGGAGGTTTAGGGGTGGGTTCATTAAAAGAGTTAAATATGGCTTTGCTGTCAAAGTGGTGTTGGCGTTACAAAACAGATAAAGGAGCCATTTGGGTGAAAATAGTGGAGAGCATACACGGAAGAATAGATGGTTTGAATTCGTATAAAGAGATAAATTGTGGGCATACATGGAAGAGAATTGTTCAACAGTGGGATGATTTAAAAGAGAAAAACCTGGATCCAAGAAAATTGATCAAAATCCAAATTAAGAACGGAAAGACGACTAGTTTTTGGAATGATTGGTGGCTGGAAGAAAACCCCTTGAAGGAAAAATACCCAAGGTTGTTTAATCTAGATACTAATAAGGAGAATACACTGGAAGAGAATCTGAGAGACAATAGATGGATTCAGCAATGGAGGAGCATGCTAAGGGAGGGTAGAAGCAAAGAGGAATTTGAAGTTTTAGCGAGAAGGTTGGAGGATGTCTCATTGACTGAAGGGGTAGATAATTGGATCTGTCCTGAAGGTCCAAATAAGAAGTTTGAAGTTGCTTGGATGCGTAAGATGATAATTAGTCGGGTGCAGCAGCAGCAAGACAGGAACAGATGGGAGAATTGGATTCCCAAAAGAATAAACATCATGGCTTGGAAAATCAGACAAGGAAGGTTAGCGGTTAAAGTTAGACTAAAAAAATTTGGAATTATAACAGGAGATTCTATATGTCATTTCTGTAAGGAAAATGACGAAACAATTAATCATATTTTTCTCCACTGCGAAATTGCTAAAGAGGTGTGGAGACAGGTTAGGGTCTGGTGGGGGTGCGTAGATCAAGGGGCTGTTACAGTGGAGGAAGTGCTGGTTGGTCTGGAATCGGCAGTTAAGGGTAATTTAGTCAAAAGGGTTATAGCTCTGGTGGGTATAGCTACTTTGTGCTCTATTTGGCAGGCAAGGAATGACTTAGTCTTTGAAGACAGGAAGAGGTCTCCAAAACTTATTTTTGAGCAAATTCAGTTAGATTCTTTTAAATGGATAGATAGCAGGGCGAAAAAAGTGGAGATTTCTAGAAATTGTTGGCTTCAATGCCCTAGTTTAGCAGTCAAAATTATGTAATGGGTGTACTTCTTGGGCGTCCCAGCTGCTTGCTGGGGTTTTCGCTCGTTTCAATTTTTAGTTGCCTTTTCCAAATATATATATATATATATATATATATATATATATATATATATATATATATATATATATATATATATATATATATATATATATATATATATATATATATATATATATATATATATATATATATATATATATATATATATATATATAGGGATGGGTTCAATGCAGAACCAAATTAAATCACCTAATTGTAGAACCATGTTGTTAACCGTAAGATTAAAATCTAAGTAAAAGGGTACGATCGTCAAAAATCTTAAATTGCTATGTTCATCAATGAACATATGTTCATCAATTCATCAATGAACATATGTTCATCAATTCATCAATGAACATATGTTCATCAATGAACACATGTACATGAGCAAAGTTGTCTGTTCACTCCTGCATTTTTGCGTTTCTTTCTCCCTTTGATCAAAATACAAACAAAAGTTCAATCCCAATAAGATCAACCAATACATTGATCAAGTCTCAAAAATTACATGAGAAAAGTTAAAAGAATAAGAACACATCACGATTCAACAGCAAAGTCTCAAACAAATGAAACAATGTTCATATATGAATCATGTTCATATATGAACATTACATGACGGTTCTCTATCACTGTGTTCTTGCTTCTATACATTCTTGCTTCTATACATCTTCAACATCGAACGAATCCTTGTGTGCACGTCATATTGTTGATTGACCTGTGAGCAACGAAGCATCAAAATCGATTAGGTTCTTGGTGCTAAAATCGTATTCCCTAACCTGTAAAAAAACATTGATCAAAATCAATATATGTTCATTTATGAACATATGTTCATTTATGAACATATGTTCATCTATGAACATATGTTAAAACACATATGTTCATCAGTGAACATATGTTCATTAGTTTGAGAACATATAAAAGGTTGAGAATGTGAGAATAAATCACAACCTTCTAAATCTTTAGATCTATGGCTCTTATTAACCGGGTCAATTATGTAAATAATAAAACTAACGAGATAAATATGAAACTTCTAAATGAACACAAGGGCATAAGGGTAATTTAAAATATTCAGGTTTCCTACAAATCAGCAATATGCATTTATAACCGATTTGAATCCCTAGTTTTTAGTAATTTTGAAACCTTCCGTCTTTCTCTTTTCTATACATACGCTCGATGGAACCTGCAAATTTTTTCCTGCGCCTTCTTCATCGTAAGATTAACCGCTACAATTAAGCAACTCTTAAAAAGGGTTTCTCATTTTCTTGGAGTAAACCTCCATATCTTTTCTGCTTTCTCTCTAATGATACAACGATTGAGACCTCCATGCCTCCGATGGATGCTGCAATCATACATCAAGGTAAAAAACTCAATATGATTATTTCCGCAAGTTCGTTTTATTTATGTTCAAAATAGAGAAAAAAAATAAGAAGAAAGTATGATCAAATTCGTTTTCACTTACTTGTTGTTTGCTTGGACCGATAGATCGATGAACAACGGATCCAGAATGAATAACCGGAAAGCTTTGATGCGTAGACCACGAGCGCTTGATTCTAAAGAGACTTGGTGAAATAGATTGTGCTCGATTTTCTGTTTATATGATAAACCCTAGTTAGTTCGTGAAGTTTGATGGCGGAAATCATTACAAAACGGAGAAACTCTATTCCCACCTCATCCTTTGTTTGATGCAACAAATGAAAATGCAATAGGTATGAATGATTGTCGGCATTGTGTTTCTGTTTAATCCTTTGTTTATATGATTGTCGGCCATCGTTTTCTTCATGTTTTAATATCCTAATTTTTGAAATATGAATGATTTCGAAACAATCTTTTTTCTTATTTTGTCTTAAACAACAAATTGAAATTTTTGGGCCCATTATTTCCTTGCTTCCACTTTCGAAGTTCTAGTTTTTGAGTTAATGTATACAATTTTAGGTTTGGTTAAGCTTTACTCATATGTATATATTATGTAAAAATCTGAAACAATTAGCGATTATTATATTTTCTTAGACTCTAAACAATTATGTATATGAAGTTTTATATTTAAGAATAAACTAATAAACAAATTTGGTTTTGAAATGAATTTGTTTGCATAAAGCTTTATTTAGTAATGAATAAAAATGCTATACAACTGTGAACACCAGCTATAATCATCTATGATTAGATGATTATAGCTATAATCATTTATGATTATAAGTATAATCATCTATGATTATATGTATAATCATCTATGGATATAGTGTTATTCATTAATACTACATATTTTTGTTTTTTTGATTTAGTGTCTAAGTATAAATCATTGATGATGAGCGGTGTTAATCATTGATGATTAACACTGTAACGTCTACTTTCTATTATCATTTGTAATCATCAGTCATATGAATATACATAACATTATAATTTATGAGTTGCTTTTATTTTGAATGTGCTTAAACTTGATTTTGCAGGTGTGAATCCAATAATAATAATGATCATGAGTCCCCCTCTTTCTTTTGTGTGTGATGGCAGCAACAAGAAAAAACAAAGCAATAATAATCATCGAGGCTGCAACATTGTTTTAATCTTTGTATTATGATTACAATTGTATTAAATTTTTATATTTTTTGTACTTTATTCATTTTAGTATTTATTGTTACTTGTAATCATTCATGATTATCATAATCATATCAAATATAATTTTTAAAAATTCTCAAAAAGTTTATTTTTATTTATATTTTATTCATTGATGATTACAACAGAATTTTGTATAATCTCTATAAAAATATTGTTAAAAAGAGTAAATCACTAAAATTATAAAAATATTTTTTCTATTCATTCATGATTGAACCCGTGAAAAAAGAAGAACAAACTATTAAAATTTCAAATTTTGACAAAAGAATTGAAAAATATATTTTTTTTAATATTCCATTAATAAAATAATGGAAAGTGAATAAATTAATCCCATGATTATAGGGATAACATAATTATTTAGAAATTTTAATTAATTAGACATATTGTTAAATTACTATAATATCCCTATAAAATGATTGGTCCAGAATCATTCTCACATTCTCAACCTTTTAATCCTTCTCATTTTAACCTCTCCCTATATATATATATATATATATATATATATATATATATATATATATATATATATATATATATATATATATATATATATATATATATATATATATATATATATATATATATATATATATATATATATATATATATATATATATATATATATATATATATATATATATATATATATATATATAGGGATGTGTTCAATGCAGAACCAAATTAAATCACCTAATTGTAGAACCATGTTGTTAACCGTAAGATTAAAATCTAAGTAAAAGGGTACGATCGTCAAAAATCTTAAATTGCTATGTTCATCAATGAACATATGTTCATCAATTCATCAATGAACATATGTTCATCAATGAACACATGTACATGAGCAAAGTTGTCTGTTCACTCCTGCATTTTTGCGTTTCTTTCTCCCTTTGATCAAAATACAAACAAAAGTTCAATCCCAATAAGATCAACCAATACATTGATCAAGTCTCAAAAATTACATGAGAAAAGTTAAAAGAATAAGAACACATCACGATTCAACAGCAAAGTCTCAAACAAATGAAACAATGTTCATATATGAATCATGTTCATATATGAACATTACATGACGGTTCTCTATCACTGTGTTCTTGCTTCTATACATTCTTGCTTCTATACATCTTCAACATCGAACGAATCCTTGTGTGCACGTCATATTGTTGATTGACCTGTGAGCAACGAAGCATCAAAATCGATTAGGTTCTTGGTGCTAAAATCGTATTCCCTAACCTGTAAAAAAACATTGATCAAAATCAATATATGTTCATTTATGAACATATGTTCATCTATGAACATATGTTAAAACACATATGTTCATCAGTGAACATATGTTCATTAGTGAACATATGTTCATTAGTGAACATATGAACTACAATACCAAACATGATACCACAATACCGTGAATAATTGAACACATATCGACATATCGGACTCCCTTCAATACAAACTTAAACGAAATATCCAATTCCAATTGAAATAAACCAAATTGCTAATTTGAAATTCCAATTGAAAGAACTAGATATTGAAACCTGTTTGTAAGAAAATGTTCATTAGTGAACATATGTTTATTAGTGAACATATGTTCATTAGTGAACATATGTTCATTAGTGAACATATATTGAAAACGAAATATGCAATCGAACTCCCTGTAATACGAACTTCCTGTGATATTTCTTCAAACACATTCAGAACAAAAATCTCAATGTTAATATGTAAACTCATCATACAAATAAGTAAATTACAATGTTAAAATCTGTAAATTCATCATATAAATACGTAAATTTCAATGTTAAAATGTGAATTTCAATGTCAAAACTGTTTACAAACTCACATGTCTGATATGAGGTGTGACATTTCTTCGAACGGCTTGTGGGCGAAACAGAAATATCTAACCTTTTGCCTTTAACTTTCAACCATTGGATGACAAATGTACCTGATTATGCTCTTCCTGTGACGGGAGGCGGAGGATAACAGCTGCGATGCTTATTTGCCAAATCAATTTCATATGGAACAGCGGACACTATTGGACGAGGACCCTCTTTTACTAGCGGATACTATTGAACGAAGACCAAATCGATTTCATATGGAATTGAGAAATCGGCGAGGGAGGGAAGGAGAGTAGCAGCCCTAAACAACGACAATTGGAGCTCCTGGCGTATGATTTGAAATTGTCGTCACCGACATTGGGTTGATCCCTGTAGCTCGTGAATGAATCGATGGCGGCGTTACCGGTGTCGGCGTTACCGGTGTCGGCGTTACCGATGTCGGCGTTACCGGTGTCGACGAGACTCTCTTTCTCTTCTCCGGTGGAGACTCGTGAGAGGGTGAGGTGTGAGATGTGGTGGCAGCCGGTGGATATTAGGGTTTAAAAGTTTGAAGTTTCTATATAGAGAGAGAGGACGGAAACGAGAGAGAGAGAGAGAGAGAGAGAGAGAGAGAGAGAGAGAGAGAGAGAGATGTTTTAGAACCTAATAAAAAACACAGTATGCCCTTTATTGGATATGATTTCCTGTAAACGGGTATAATTTTTTATGGTATACGATTTTTAATCTAATCCACTGAAATAATGATCTAACGGTTATAAGGGTGGTTCTGCAGTTAGGCAATATATTTTTGGTTCTGCATTGAACCTATATATATATATATATATATATATATATATATATATATATATATATATATATATATATATATATATATATATATATATATATATATATATAGTGTCTGTTTGGGGCCACTAAAACAATAATAATCTTTAAACAAATATTTGAAGCTAATAATATGCATGTGAGGAAATGCATTACCTTAATCACAGGAAAAGAATATTTATTATATATAAACGTGGTGAGGGTTTGAAAGTTTGACCGCATCAAATTTAAAGTTATGAGTGCTGTGAGTAAAGAATCTAAAGAAGGATCTAGGAAGCATGGATTAAATTTACAAGTTGATAAGCGGTTCAAAAAATAACTAATAGATAAGTATTTTCTAATTTTATATTTTTCTTGTTATTGATAAAGTATTATGTGATAAGTATTATTATATTTAAATATTCTTTTTAGGAAACGACTTCTTACCTATAAAGCAATTTATAGATACGACTTGAACCATAAACATTATATATAATAAAAAACCAACAAAAAACGTGTGTTTTACAAGTTATTTGTAAACAAGAGAATAAGAAATGGAAAAAAAAAGTTATATAGTGTGCATACGTTAAAAACGTGATTACCAAGGATATAATGATAAATAAGGACAAAACAACCATTGAACCCAATTTAATCTACACCATTTACAATGATCAGAGAACTTATAAGAATGCGAAATAATAACCTAAAATAAAACTAATATTCCTCCGTTTGGTATATGTTTGAAAACGATCCCAACGTGAAATTTTTAAAGAGCCCAGAACGAGGTATGACAGCATCTAAACATTTATTTTGAGTTCGTTTGAGCTGCATCCAGTTTGGTGGGGTGAAGAAATACTCGACAAGAAAACAATGGGGAGGGGCAATGCCCCATATCCCGAAACACGTTCAACCAGATTGAGTTAATTAGCAATTTGGGGGCACGCGAGAATCCTACTTGATACAAAAAAAATATTTTTGTTATATGACATCAATAAACACTTGATCAATAAGAGTCTGATATGTGTGAAAACGATCCCATTGCAAGAATTCCAAAGAACTCATAATATGGTACTACTCCGGCTAACATTTTGATCCGAGTTGGCAAGTGGAAGAAAGAATCGACGACAAACAGTCATGGATGGTAATGGAACACATTCACGTAGCACTACTAGAAAATGTTACTATAGCGACGAAGCCTATAGGGACGAAAGTTGTCGTCGCAATAGATACCTCTATAGCGACGACATGTCGTGTGAGGGAATTATAAATCAAACACTTATAATTATTAGTAACATAAAATGTTGTTACAAGACTTGACATACATTGCTATGACTCTATATCTATTTAAAGAAGAATAACACACCAATAATAAACTAGAAAGTATTAAACACACATTGTAAAGTAGAAACACACCCTAGCACACATGTGGACAACAAGAAAGCATGGATAGGAGAACATGGAGGTGGACAAGAAAATGATTAACCCAACATTCACCCCCTTAATCATTTATTCCTCCGTTAGTACTCACTCAACGTTTCTTCAAACCATCTCGATTATCGACTTTTCCCGGACACCCGACCTTCATCTCGGTCACATCCAAAGTCTTCCATCAAAATACTGCTGATTCATCTTCAATTAGATTTGTCTCTTGCTTTTCCCACTTAGGACACTCATTGTTATAGTGACCAAATTCACCACACTTGAAACATTTAACGTGACTTTTATCCCGTTGGAAACGTTCCCCATCCCGACTTTTCCCGGACCCACGACCTCTTCCCCGGTCACGTCCAAAGCCATCCCGATTTGAACCTCCACTGCCACAATGCTTACAAACGTTCGAATTTTCTCCACTAGCCAACAATAAACTATCTTGAACGTCCTCCGTTTTTTTCGTTCCTTTTATACGCTCCTCGTATGCCTTCAATCTACCAACGGCTTCATCAAATAACATTGAATCCAACTCGAAACATTGTTCAATTGACGCCACGATTTGAAGAAACGACTTAGGCATCGAATCTAACAACCTTTTTACCAAATCACCTTCTTCAATCTCATATCCAAGACTCCTTGCTTTTGAGGCCAACCCCGATAATTTTGTCACAAAACTATCAATCGTTTCATCCTCCTTCATGCGCAAACCTTCAAGATCCCTTTTCAAGGTTGCAACCCGAGCCGTCCTCACCCGATCCACACCCAAATACCGTGTCTTCAAACCATCCCACACCTGTTTTGGATCTGTGTAACTCGCCATTTGCAACACCATCTCTTCCGGTATAGCTTGAAACAAGAAAGCAAGTGCTTGTTTCTTCTTCTTTAGATTCGTTTCTTCGCCTAACACACTTACATCAACCGTCTCCCATATGCCGTGAGCATCCATAATGGATTTCACTTTGATCGCCCACACCGGATAATTTATTGGGGTTAAAACGGGGACTTGATACATCATCGGACCTCCTTCTCTAGCTAGTGCCATCACCTTTCTAGTCTTCCTTTTGACGGCCCCAACCTCTTTGATCAAGCTTGTTCGGAGAGCATTCTTCCACCGGTTGACAAGACAAGGTCACACCCACCTTTACCGTCTTCCGTCACACCCGCAAAACGAACCGAATCACAGCCACCTGCTTTGATATCTTCACGTCCGTTTATCACGCACCACCGGTTAGTTTCTCGCCATTGTACGAACTAGCTTGATCAAGAGAAATTGGGGCTGCACACCCTCATCGACCGAACGCCGATCTGATACCAAATGAGGGAATTATAAATCAAACACTTATAATTATTAGTAACATAAAATGTTGTTACAAGACTTGACATACATTGCTATGACTCTATATCTATTTAAAGAAGAATAACACACCAATAATAAACTAGAAAGTATTAAACACACATTGTAAAGTAGAAACACACCCTAGCACACATGTGGACAACAAGAAAGCATGGATAGGAGAACATGGAGGTGGACAAGAAAATGATTAACCCAACATCGTGCCTATAGGTAAGAAAGTCAATGTTTGACAAATTACTCTATAGCGACGACATTTTTGGTCTATAGTGACGAAACTGTAGCAACGAAAGCTATAGGGACAACATGTCGTGCTCGGGGTCTATAGGGACGACTTTAAGGTCTATAGCGATGACATATGTCGTTCCTATAGCCTTCGATTCTTGTAGTGTAGATTGGGTTACCAACTTGCGGACGTACGAATACCTACCTAATAAAGTTTTTAGTTATACGGCATCAATAATCATGTAATCAATATGAATGTACTATATATGAAAGTGCTCCCAATGAGAATATTTCATTGAACTCATAATGTGGTATCACAGCGTCCAAACATTTCTTTTGAGTGTCATTGAGTTGGATAGATTTGGCATAGGAAAAAGGAATCGACAATAGAAGGGGGCCCTACCTGAAACAAGATCAACCATGGTGAGGAAGTAACTCGAAAACTAATAAATATATGCTCTCCTAATTCCAACATGGACTCACATATGTGCATTATATTGAACCACCGCTCCAAAGATATATCGAATAATTATCTTTATTATGGTTATTTTGTTAAGGGTGTTTGTTAAGATTTATCTTTATTGGGAATTATAACCGGAGAAAAACTTTATAATTATATTATCTTTTAATTTTGATCATTCCTATCCTAGATACAAGTACGATTTCGAGATTATTTTAAGTAAGGTAGTTGTCATACAATTAGGGGAGTTGAACTTATTCATCAATATCTGTATTAGATTAATCGTTTTTGTTCGTTGTGTTCGTATTGTTTGTAACCGGATTCAGTTTGATTGTTTAGGCATCATTTGGTATCAGAGAGAAAAGGTAATAATGGTTGAAAACCATGTTGACAATATTCCTCCTAGAAATGGAATACATCATGGTATAAGCAATCTGCAAGGTGGCAGGGGCGAATCTACTATGGCCAAAGGTGGGTCCTAGGACCTACCTACACATTCAAATTCATCTAGATTTTATATAGAAAATATTTTAGGACCTACCTTGAAAACAAATTAAGACCTACCTTTGAAGATGTACCACATCGAAGAAGCAAGGAAACAATTTTCTGCATAACTTCTTATATAATGCAAGTAACTTGGTGTTTTTAGTTGTTAAGCAAAGAATGGTGTAGAACCGATTCGGAATTGGTTTTAAAACATTGAGTCAACTAGGCTTGCTAGCAAGATCGAGCCTGAGTTGACGTCAAAAATAATAATATTTCTTGAAAATAGATTTTTTATTTCACTAAAACAAATGGTTTTTTCGGTTTAATTTCAGCCAACTTCTTATAGTTTATAGATCAGTGGCCTGATTGGTCTCCGGTTTTTTAAGGTATATGACCCGACCCGCTACAAGTTTGGTTGATTCTTTCTTTTTAATTAGGGAACCATGCAGTTTTCTGTTCTAGATTCGCCACTGCAAGGTGGTTGCTTAGTGACATGAATAGCGAAGCCAATCTATGTGATCCACGTGATCTGGAGATTGACACCTACAACGGCGAATCCAAGAAGTCGAGTTATTGCACAAAGACTCATTAGACGAAGAGACTTAATTAGCATCACTTGTCTAAGACGAAGGCTACAAGGAGATAAATCATTTTTCCAGGTCGAAATGAGATTGCAATGGAGGAGGATATTGCAATGATCCACTGAGGAACATTCGTTTGAAAGTCGATCTTTTCTCGAATTCGTAAGACATGCTCACCTGATAAATATAAACTTGAAGTATAACCCCCGATTTGTTTGAATTGGGACCAATCATCTAGGATCCATTTTTTGACACCGATTGTGTTTATGATATGTAACACGAAAGCCTAAAACCATCGTTAAACATTTAATAGTTAAGACTTGAATATGTGGATTGATCGCTTAAAGTTATTTTCATCGGATATATTTTTCACCAAAACCATGGAACTTTTACCAGAAAAATAATGTTGTTCAAAAAAAGAAAATCATTTGGCACTGGAAAAATAACAGTTAACGTCTTGGTGAAAACATATTGTTGACAATAACATTTTATTAGCAACACATTATTTGCGAAAAAATGGGGACAAAATATTCTGCCACTATTTTTCTTGAAATTTGCATCACTTACCCGTCACAAAATGCTAGCCAATGAAATTTGTTTTGGCGGCTGAAATATGAACAATGGCTGCCGCCCTAGGGTTTTCTTCCTTTATATATGGTTCATAGCTTAAAATCTAGGGTTTTGGCCCAAAAACAGCAGTTAGCGTCGCTAACTGACGCTAACTGGAGATTGTGCAAACCTACTATCAGACAACCATAGCGTCGCTACCCTTGAACCATAGTGTCGCTATTTACCTGGTTAGCATCACTAACCTCCCATTTCAGCAAAAACTCTAAACTTTGATTCTTTTAAACTTGAAACTTGGACTTTTCGGGATTAGGGTCTTACATTTTACAAGAAAAAAAATATCACTTGGCACCGGAAAAATAATAGAGACCGTTTTAGAGAAAAAAAAATATTATTGACGATAACATTTCATTAACAACACATTATTTGCGGAAAATTGGACACAATATTCCGTCACTATTAATGTTGAAATATGCATCACTCACCCGTCAGAAAATGCTAGCCAATGGAATGCCAATTAGCGCGATGGACAACGGTCACCAATCATTAGAGATATCTATTGCGGACATGCGAGTGCCCTATTGGTCCGGACAAAGTTCTACTAGATACAAGCATTTTTTATTTTATTTTTATACGACATTAATAAACACTTAACAAATAGTTTGTCGCTAATGCTTAAAAATCGCCGCTAAAGCGTCGCCGGTGATATGTGTCGCCGCTGAAGGTAGTGAGTCGCCGGTAAAGCTGTCGCCGCTAATGGTAGCCTCAGTTTCCGGTGATGACGTGTTACCGGAGATGGCGTCGCCGCTAAAGCCTAATGGTGTCGCCGCTAAAGGTCTTTTAAATTATTTTTTAAAATTATTATTATTATTATTATTATTATTATAAATTATTATATTTTTTAGAATTATGAATATTTTTAATATAATAATATTTTTAATATTATTATATTTTTAATATAAAACAAAAATTGTAATAAATGAAGCAACATACGAGATAAACAATTTCAAACAAATACTAATATCTAAAACATAATATTCTTTACACAAATTAAAATAGTCACACAACAAAAATAAGAAACTACTCTAAGTCGTCGTCTTGATCATTTGATCACACAACAAAAATAAGAAACCCTTCATCGCCGGAAAAAACGGTGGAATCGCCGGAAAAGAAGGTGTTGCCGGTATTAGCTCAAACTCGCCGGTAAATCGAAGAAAATCGCCGGTAGAAGTGAGGTAGAAGTGAAAGAGAGCACCGGAGGTTGTTTTGGGGTGGTGGTGGTCGGAAAAGCTGGAGGAATCGCCGGAAATGTCGAGAGAAAATGGAAGGAAGCTGTGGTTTGCGTAACAGCCAAAATGGGGCTGCGAAGAGACTAAGACCTTTAGCGGCGACACGTTAAAAAAACCCGCTTTTCTCCTGGGCCGTTAGATCAGAGTGCAACGGACGGTCCGTGTGAAAACGCAATAGCGGCGACAACAAGACCTTTAGCGGCGACGCCTTTGGTGGGAAATTTTCCCGCTACTTTTTTCACCGTCGGATCACACATTTGGTGGACGGTTTAGATTAAACATCACGCGGATCGCCGAACTCTCAATACCGGCGTCACCTTTACCGGCGACAGCCGGTATTAGCGGCGACACCAAACGCGTGTTTTGGGTGTCGCCGCTAATACCGGCTGTCGCCGGTAAAGGTGACGCCGGTATTGACGACATTTCTTGTAGTGATTGCTCGCTAGACGTTATTTTAATCAAATGTATTTTTCACCAAATACAATGGAATTTTTACCAGAAAAAGAATAAAAGAATTCATATGGATGAAGAACGTTATATAAACATGGCTATACATCCAGGATTCCTAGGGGTTCGTGAAATAAATAGTGATGTTCTGCAGCAACCTTAAGTTGTATTTCGTATTCGTCTTGACATTCTAGGGGCAAAATGTGTTTTTTCGGCACATCGGACAAGTTCCCTGAATTTGATCCATCCAACTATCCAAACAACCTTGATGGAAAATATGCGTACAATTTTTCAAACATCTAATCTTGTCATCTCCCCCGAACTTGTCCAAGCAGACTGCACAGTTTTCGGGCAAATCTTTCCTATGAATGTCCTTGAAGTTTGTCACCAACAGGAAATCACGAGTCAGCACCGGTGAAAAAGGAGTACTTTCGGATTGTTTCTCATGATCGTGGTGGTGGGATTCGACATGAATCAGAGACACCCATGAAGCGACAGATAAAAATAATCATATCTTGAATGGACCAAATAACAAAGAATATACATAAAATATATTTGGATAGCCCTGTTTTCTTAAACCCCATACAGATACTCATCGATGTAAATATGTGTGTACGTAGTGTTCGTATTTGAAAAGAGAAGTGTTAGAAAAGAACGTGTTGATCTGAACTGAGTTAATATGAAAACCATGGATGAACATATTATATAAGGTGTCTGTTTGGGGCCATTAAAATAATAATAATTTTTAAACAAATATTTTAAAGCTAACTATATGCATGTGAGGAAATGCATTACCTAATCACATGCAAAGAAAATGCATTACCTAATTATAAACGTGGTGAGGGTTTGACCACATGAAATTTTAATTTATTCGATGCGGTGAGTAAATTAACGTGAGTAAAGAAAATGCAAAGAAGGATCTAGGAACCATGGATTAGATTTACAAAGTGAATAAGCCGTTCAAAAAAAAAAAAAAAAAAGATAAGTATTGCTTTAATTTTCTATTTTTCTTATTATTGATCAAGTACGTATGTGATAAGTATTATTTTGAAAGTCTTTTCAGGAAACGATTTCTAATCTATACAACAATTTATAGATACAATGACTTGAAGCATAAATAGACTATCGATTGAGAAGCACCGAGGACTACTGATTCGATTTCGACTGAAGGAGTGATTCGTGAAAAGAAGTGTTGTTGATCGACAATTGAGGCCTGAAGGAGAAGGAGTAAAGCGTGAATTGTTCATGATGTGGAGACTCAACACTGAAATCAGGCGAGGAGCATGCATGTCAAATTAGAATTGATGATTATGACTCACGAGGTGTCGATTGGAGTTCCTGATGAGGAGCCGATTCGGGAAAGGCGCAAAAATCAGATTCCCTCTTCTGTTTGTTCCAAGCTGTTTAACGCTTAACCTAAAGTCTTCTTATTTTCTAGGGCTGAAATGGTACTGTTGGGTTAATTTCGTTTGGCCCCCTAAAAACTTATATATAAACTAATATATGTCAGTTTTATATACTTATAAACTTACTTTTTCAGATTTATAGAGAATTAGAGATTATACCTCCTGTATTATATAGGTAAGCATCGCAGTGTGTGGCATATGATTCAGGTAAACATATATCTATATAGCCAAATGAGGCTTTTCACATTAACAATAATGCTAAAATTGGCTTCGTATTTTTTTAATGTTGTCACACAATGATTTGGTGCATGGATGGTGAAAACAAAAATGATTGCCTGCGCTTTACACATTGTCTATATAGACAATGTGTAAAGGGCAGACAATCATTTTTGTTTTCTTATAGTATAACTTTCATTCGAAATTTTTTACAAAACGAATAGGGTGAATTTCGTGTATACCCTCGTTAAAGTTGACAATATCATATTCGTCCGACCTTAAATTAAAATATCGTGGATACCCTTCATAAGTTACAAAATATCGTATTACCCAAAATTTAATTTTTAACATTTTTTAAAATTTTATAATCAATTTTTATCTTTAATAGTCATTTTAATTTAAAATAAAATGTCGATTGCCCATTTTACCCCTAACTTTTGGCGTAAAAAAAATGAATGAATAAACCCTAAAGAAAAATCATATGCTTCTTCCCATTGTTCATGTATTCATGTTCATCTTATACATGGATAACCAATTCGGTTTCTTGATACCCTTCTTAAGTTACAAAATATAGTCTTGTAATCCATTGATTATAATTTTTTTTGAACGAATAAACCCTAAAAGAAAATTCGGAAATAATTTGATGTTTAACCGGGAATCCAAGCATGGTGGTGGTGCTAAGCTTCTATGATTTCTTTGCATTTTTGGAATGATTTGTATGCTTCTTCCCATTGTTCATGTATGCATGTTCATCTTATATATGGAGAACCAATTCAGTTTCTTGATCTTCAATAGGATGTTAGTCATTCATGGGACCGTCATGATATTTAATTTAATGTTGGGTGAATACCATATTTTTCATCTTTAACGAGTGTATACACGAATTTCACCCAAAAGAATAAAAAATGGCGATCTCACGGCCTACACACGAGAAACTTGGCTATAATTTCATTGAATTTTCAAAGTATAATTTTGTTTTTGTATTAGTTGAACCTCTATGGTACGGGTAAGAGATATGTCCAAAATATGGAAATGTGAATTTTCTCTTCTAACATTAGGAAATGCAATACACCTCAGCTCGAATATCAGGTTTTGGTCAAAATCTGAAACATTTTGTATCATGTTGTTTTTGTCACTGACTGTTCAATTTTTTTCAAGGTGTTAATATGCAGGCAAGTCAGGAAAAATATCGAGTAAGTGATACATGTATATATTTGGTAGGATATATGGATCTTTAATTTGTATTTTTGATTCTTTTTGAGAAATAGATATACCAGAGGAAAGTTGGAAGTGCGAAAAACGTAACAGTGTAAACTATGTATTTAGGATGAAATGTTGTACTAATAGACAAGACTGTGATGATGACAAATCATTAGAAACCCAAAATTTTGCGTGACGAAGAAGACAAGGATCAGGTCTGTTTTGTTCCCCTTTTCATTCTCTCCCAACAAAGTTTCGCCATTTTCACACAAAGCTATAGCTATAGAACAAGTATATACTGTTGAACATTAATCGATCCACTACCGCCCAAAATTTGGTGTATTAGATAGGCATATAAGGTCAATTCTATAAGGGAGGAGGTTCATTTATCTTGAGACTCAACTATTTTACTATGTTTTTTCAAAGGTTTAGATCTTGGAATCAGCTTTCGATGCCGGATATTTCAATGGCATCTCGAACATTTTTCTTTATTAGGGTTATTTTCAGGGTGTTTGTTAAGATTTATCTTTATTGGGAATTATATCCAAAACGGAGAAAAACTTTATAATTCTATTATCTATTAATTTTGATCATTTCTATCCTAGTTGGAATTCATATTACGATTTCAAGATTATTATAAGTAAGGTAGTTGTCATACAATTAGGGGAGCTGAACAATATTCATCAATATCTGTATTAGATTAATCGTTTTTGTTCATTGTATTCGTATTGGTTGTAATCGGTCATTCAATCTCATCGTTAGGCCATCATTTGGTATCAGATAAGAAAAGGTAATAATGGTTTTAAACCACACTGACAAGATTCCTCCTAGAAATGGAATACCTAATGGTATAGGCAATCGACAAAGTGGTGTTAGATGTGAAGGCTTTGACAAATCAACCATGGTTGGTGAGTCCATGGTTGGTGAAATCAAATTAGTCAATTAAGGCCTTCAATGTATTCATTATTTAATGTATCACAACACCTATATATATGGGTGTAACTGCAATGTTAAAGATGCACCACACAACACAAAAACCATAGAAGCAATATACATTCCTAATTATCCGCCGTGGACGTAGGTCATTTTGGACCGAACCACGTTAAATTCTTGTGTTCTTAATTTGTGAGCCGAGTGTGTGAGTTTAGTGTTCGTATGCTAAGTGTCTCGATCCTAACAAGTGGTATCAGAGACTTGGTATAGCTCCAGAGAGTGATTTTCTGTTTTTGGGTCGAAAATTTTTTGTCTCAAAAACGATTTTGGTTTACGCCGTTGGAAAGGTCTCGTTCCGCAGATTCCGAAAATATATTTTTTCGAATTTTTTGAGCACCGGAAGACCTCCAAATCGCCGGTCAAAGTTGGTCAAAACTCGCCGGAAAATTGGCCGGAAAAACCAGTTCGCCGGAGAAGACGACACTGTAGCACCGGAGTTTCGCCGGAGAAGACGACACTGTAGCGGTACTGTAGCATTTGCAAAACAGGTCCCTGAAGTTTCAGAATTTGCAAAACAGGTCCCTGAGGTTCCAGAATTTGCAAAACAGGTCCTTGAGGTTCCAAAATTTGCAAAACAGGTCCCTGGAGTTCCGAAAATTGCAAAAGAGGTCCCTAAACATTCAGAAAGTTGCAGTTTAGCCCCTGAACTTTCAGGAATTGCAACATAGGTCCCTGAACTTTCAAAAAGTTGCAGTTTAGCCCCTGAACTTTTAGGAATTGCAAAATAGGTCCCTGAACTTTCAGAAAGTTGCAGTTTAGCCCCTGAACTTTCAGGAAATTGCAGTTTAGCCCCTGAACTTTCAGAAAGTTGCAGTTTAGCCCTGAACTTTCAGAAAATTGCAGTTTAGCCCCCAAACTTTCAGAAAATTGCAGTTTAGCCCCCAAACTTTCAGAAAATTGCTGTTTAGCCCCCGAACTTTCAGAAAATTGCAGTTTAGCCCCTAAACTTTCTAAAAATTGTAGTTTAGCCCCTGAATTTCAGAAAAATTGCAGTTTAGCCCCTGAATTTCAGAAAAATTGCATTTTCACCCTTAATTTCTGAAAGAAAAGTGCATTTTGTCCGTTAAAATGGCTGAAGACGGTAAAATCAAGATTGACAAGTTTGATGGAACCGATTATGGATTTTGGAAGATGCAAATTGAAGATATGTTGTATCAGAAAAGTTTGCATTTGCCTATGTTGGGCGTACAACCGGATGACATGTATGATGAAGATTGGAAGTTATTGGATCGACAAGCCTTGGGCGTAGTTAGGCTTTCATTGGCAAAGAGTGTTGCGTATAACATTGTCAATGAAACAACTACTTATGGAGTATTTAAGGCTTTTTCCAACATGTACGAGAAGCCGTCCGCTTCAAACAAAGTGTTCCTCATCAAACAGTTGGTTAACACCAAGATGAAGGAAGGCATGTCAGTTACCGCTCACATAAACGAGTTTAACTCAATTATCTCTCGTTTAGCCTCAGTTGCAATAAAGTTTGAAGATGAAGTACAAGCGCTCCTCCTTTTATCATCTTTACCCGACAGTTGGTCAGGCACAGTCACAGCTGTTAGTAGTGCATCTGGCACTACCAAACTCACTTTCGAGAGTATTCGTGACTTGATTGTAAATGAAGATATCAGACGGAGAAGCAATGGTGAGACTTCTAGTTCTAGTTCTATATTGCATACAGAAAGTAGAGGAAGAAAAAATGAAAGAGGACGTGGTCGAGGCAGATCAAAGTCCAGAAAAAGGGGACAGTCAAAAACCAGAAAAGACATTGAATGCTGGAATTGCAAAGAAAAAGGTCACTTTAGAAGCCAATGCCCAAAACCACAAGCTGAAAAGAAAGAAGTAAACAATGTATCCTCTGAAGATTCGGAAGATTATCTCATATGTTGCGTTGAGAATTCGGCAGAATCCTGGATTATGGATTCAGGTGCTTCTTTCCATGCCGTCTCATGCCCAGATATGGTCAAGAACCTACAAACAGGTGCTCTTGGCAAAGTTCGTTTGGCCGATGATCAAGTGCTTGATATTACGGGTATCGGAGACGTAGATTTGAAGACCTCCTTAGGAACCACATGGACATTGAAAGATGTCAGGGTTATTCCAAACTTAAGGAGAAAGTTGATTTCAGTTGGTAAGTTGGATGATGAAGGGTTTGATGTTCACTTTGGGGGTGGACAATGGAAAGTGATCAAAGGCAACTTGGTGATTGCCAAAGGAAAGAAGAAAGGCACTCTATACATGGTAGAGATACCTAGTGATGGTGTTCATGCCGTAACCACAAATCCGAGTCCATCTAATTTATGGCACCAACGACTCGGACACATGAGCAATAAGGGATTGAAGATGTTGGCTCAGAAATGGAAGTTTCCAGACTTGAAGAAAGTTGAAACTGAATTTTGTGAATCTTGTGTTCTCGGGAAACAAAAGCGGGTTACTTTTGTAAAGACGGGGAAGACACCGAAAGCTCAGAAGTTGGAGCTTGTTCACTCGGATGTATTTGGACCAACACCAGTTTCATCCCTAGGAGGCAAAAACTACTATGTAACCTTTATTGATGATTCAACACGCAAGGTATGGGTCTATTTTCTTAAAAATAAATCTGATGTATTTGATACTTTTAAGATATGGAAATCTGCTGTTGAAAATGAAACTGATTTGAAGGTATAAAGATGATCAAGACAGTCCCAAGAACCCCTCAGCAAAATGGTGTAGTTGAGAGAATGAATAGAACTCTGAATGAAAGGGCTAGAAGCATGAGGTTGAATGCTGGTTTACCAAAGACATTCTGGGCTGATGCAGTTAACACTGCAGCCTACTTGATCAACCGTTCACCGTGTGTTCCCTTGGATCTTAAATTGCCGGAGGAAATGTGGCAAGGGAAGGAAGTAAGTCTCAAACACCTAAAAGTCTTTGGTTGTACTGCTTACAGTTTGTTAAAAGATGGTGACAGGGATAAACTTGATTCAAAGACCAAGAAGTGCACATTCATTGGTTATGGGTCAGATGAAATGGGTTACAGGCTTTGGGATAATGAAAGCAGAAAGATAATCCGAAGCAAGAATGTCACCTTTAACGAAGCCGAGTTATACAAAGACAGGAACAACAAAAGTCCAGAAGTACAGAAGGAGTACGTTGAATATGAAGGTGGTGAAAAGAAGAAAGAAGTTTCAGTTGAAATCCCTGAATCTGGGGATGATTCAACTGACAGTGGGAGCTCAGAGGATGAATACAGAAATGACTCTGAAGATGAAGAAACCAGCCCTCCAGCTCCAGAGTCCCCAGCCACACCTCAAGTTCAACCAAGAAGATCTTCTAGAGTCATCAGACCACCACAAAGATACTCACCATCTGTCAACTACATTCTTTTGACAGAAAATGGTGAACCCCAGTGTTACTCTGAAGCTAAGAAGTTGAAAGATTCATTGCAGTGGGAGCTAGCAATGAAAGATGAAATGAAGTCGCTTAAGAAGAACAAGACCTGGCTTCTAACGAAGCTTCCAGCTGGGAAGAAGGCTCTTCAGAACAAATGGGTTTTCAGGGTCAAGGACGAACATGATGGTACCAAACGGTACAAAGCCCGATTAGTAGTCAAAGGGTTTCAACAGAAAGAGGGAGTTGATTTCAATGAAATCTTTTCTCCAGTGGTGAAAATGACTACTATTCGGCTGGTTCTCAGCATTGTAGCAGCAGAAGGTTTGCATCTAGAGCAGCTAGATGTCAAGACAGCTTTTCTACATGGTGACCTAGATGAAGAAATTTACATGACACAACCAGAGGGTTTTCAGATTAAAGGCAAAGAAAACTTGGTGTGTAAATTAAAGAAGAGCTTGTATGGTTTGAAACAAGCGCCAAGACAATGGTATTTGAAGTTTGATAACTTCATGAGAAGAGTTGGTTACAATAGATGTAACAATGACCATTGTTGTTATATCAAGAAGTTTAAGGGTTCTTATATCATTCTACTACTCTATGTAGATGATATGTTGATTGCAGGTTCAGACATGTCAGAAATCAAGAAGTTAAAGAAACAAATGTCTGAAGAATTCGAGATGAAAGACTTGGGAGCTGCAAACCAAATACTCGGGATGAGTATTTTCAGAAACAAAGAAGATGGCTCTTTGATACTCTCTCAAGAGAAATACATTGAGAAATTATTAGAGAAGTTCAGCCTTAAAGATGCCAAGATCAGAAGCACACCTTTGGGAAGTCACTTTAAGCTTTCTAAAGTTCAGTCACCAAAATCAGATGAAGACAAGAAAGAAATGGCTAAAGTACCTTATGCATCTGCAGTTGGTAGTCTCATGTATGCAATGGTATGCACGAGACCAGATATTGCACATGCAGTGGGAGTTGTTAGTCGATTTATGTCCAATCCGGGGAGAGAACATTGGGAAGCAGTTAAATGGCTGCTAAGATATTTGAAGGGAACTTCAAAAGTGGCATTGCATTTTAAAGGAAAAGATGTCATTCTGAAGGGTTTTGCAGATGCAGACCTTGGTGGTTGCAAAGACTCATACAAAAGCACTACCGGGTATGTCTTTACAGTGGGAGGCACTGCAGTGAGTTGGATGTCTAAACTCCAGAAAAGTGTTGCCCTTTCAACGACAGAAGCAGAGTATATGGCAGTTGCTGAAGCAAGCAAAGAGCTTATATGGTTGAAGAACTTTCTCGAAGAACTTGGCAAGGAACAAGTTGATTGTGCACTGTTTTGTGATAATCAAAGTGCAATACACCTTGCAAAGAATCCTGTCTTCCATTCAAAGACAAAGCACATACAGCTGAGATATCACTTCATCAGAGAAAAAATTAATGATAGCACTCTGAAGTTGAAGAAGATCAAAGGAACTGAAAATCCAGCTGATATGTTAACTAAGGTTGTCACCTTAGAGAAGTTGAAGCTTTGTATAGCTTCAACTGGCCTTCAGGATAATTGAAGAGAAGGCCAGGATAACTAGGAAGGAGCTAAGATCAAAAATGTTTTTTGAAGGTCCGTTGCAAGACTTGGATGGCAGAGAAAGACTACATTGTTCAAGCCTTCAAGTGGGAGATTGTTAGATGTGAAGGCTTTGACAAATCAACCATGGTTGGTGAGTCCATGGTTGGTGAAATCAAATTAGTCAATTAAGGCCTTCAATGTATTCATTATTTAATGTATCACAACACCTATATATATGGGTGTAACTGCAATGTTAAAGATGCACCACACAACACAAAAACCATAGAAGCAATATACATTCCTAGTTATCCGCCGTGGACGTAGGTCATTTTGGACCGAACCACGTTAAATTCTTGTGTTCTTAATTTGTGAGCCGAGTGTGTGAGTTTAGTCTTCGTATGCTAAGTGTCTCGATCCTAACAAGTGGTTGGGTTAGTGACATGAATAGCCAAGCCAGTCAACGTGATCCGCTTGATCTGGAGATTGAACACCTACAACTGCATAATATAGACCGTTTTAGTGAAAAAAATATTGTTGACAATAACATTTCATTAGCAACACATTATTTGCGGAAAATGGGGACGTAATATTCCGCCACTATTAATGTTGAAATTTGCATCACTTACCCGTCACAAAATGCTAGCCAGTGAAATTTGTTTGGGCAGCTTTCATACCACTTAGCGATAGGCAACGGTCATAGATCATTAGAGATATTCATTGCTGTCATGCGAATGCCGTATTGGTCCGGAAAACGTCCTACTAGATACAAGCAAAAAAAAATTTTTAATACTACATTAATAAACACCAGTGGCGGAAGGCTTATATGGCCAAGGGAGGCCATGGCCTCCCTGTTTTTTGGGTTATTAGTTATTACTGCTATGTTATATTTATGAGTAGTAGAAAATTAATAGTTTGTTTATTAGTATGGGCATAAACAACTTCTTTCAAGGTCAACAGAAGAATCTATATAAATTCATTACTTATATAAAAATATTGTTTCCGTCGAAGCTTCACTCTAATATAAACATAAATAAACAATCTAATAATTAAATAATCCTAATTGAGAATCAATTTCATATAAATTACCAACATTCATAAACAAGTGAAGAAAATCTTATAATTTACAAATTTTGTTCATCACTTTTTTTATATATAAATGAAAAATGTTTACAGAAAAGTTTTGCTAAACTCGCCGTTGAAAGTGATTCTTTTAATAGCTATTGTATTAGTTTAAAATTTTGTTTTATAAAAACATAGATTAAAAAACAAATTACGTCTTGAATGTTTTTGATTGCTACAGTAACATTCAAGTGTTTATTTGTTTACATGGTTTTGTTTTGAAATTTTTGTTTCGGCCCCCTATTTTTGGTGTTCATACTTAATAATTTAAACTGTAATATATGTGAATTGATCGCTAGAAGTTATTTTAATCAGATGTATTTTTCACCAAATACAATGGAACTTTTACCAGAAAAAGAATAAAAGAATTCATATTGATGAATGATGAACGTTATATAAACATGGCTATACATCCAGGATTCCTAGGGGTTCGTCAAATAAATAGTGATGTTCTGCAGCAACCTTGAGTTGTATTTCGTATTCGTCTTGACATTCTAGGGGCAAAATGGGTTTTCGGCACATCGGACAAGTTCCCTGAATTTGATCCATCCAACTATCCAAACAACCTTGATGGAAAATATGCGTACAATTTTTCAAACATCTAATCTTGTCATCTCCCCCGAACTTGTCCAAGCAGACTGCACAGCTATCGGGCAAATCTTTCCTGTGAATGTCCTTGAAGTTTGTCACCACCAGGAATTCACGAGTCAGCACCGGCGAAAAAGGAGTACTTTTGGAATGTTTCTCATGATCGTGGTGGTGGGATTCGACTGAATCAGAGACACCCATGAAGCGACAGATAAATATAATCATATCTTGAACAGACCAAAGAACAAAGAATATACATAGAATATATTTGGATAGGCCTGTTTTCTTAAACCCCATATAGAAACTCATCGATGTAAATATGTGTGTACGTAGTGTTAGTATTTGAAAAGAGAAGTGTTAGAAATGAAAGTGTTGATCTGAATTGAGTTAATCTGAAAACCATGGATGAACATATATATAAGGTGTCTGTTAGGGGCCATTAAAATAATAATAATTTTTAAACAAATATTTTAAAGCTAACGCATGTGAGGAAATGCATTACCTTAATCACATGAAAAGAATACTTATAAACGTGGTGAGGGTTTGACCACATGAAATTTTAATTTATTCAATGCGTTGATTTAACGTGAGTAAAGAAAATGCAAAGAAGGATCCAGGAACCACGGATTAGATTTACAAGTGAATAAGCCGTTCAAAAAAAAATAATAGATAAGTATTGCTTTAATTTTATATTTTTCTTGTTATTGATCAAGTACGTATGTGATAAGTATTATTTTGAAATAGTCTTCAGAGGAAACGATTTGTTATCTATAAAACAATTTATAGATACAATGACTTGAAGCATAAATAGACTATCGATTGAGAAGGACCGAGGACTACTGATTCGATTTCCACTGAAGGAGTGATTCGTGAAAAGAAGTGTTGTTGATCGACAATTGAGGCCTGAAGGAGAAGGAGTAAAGCGTGACTTGTTCATGATGTGGAGACTCAACACTGATATCAGGCGAGGAACATGCATGTCGAATTAGAATTGATGATTATGACTCACGAGATGTCGATTGGAGTTCCTGATGAAGAGCCGATTCGGGAAAGGCGCAAAAATCAGATCCCCTCTTCTGTTTGTTCCAAGCTGTTTAACGCTTAACCTAAAGTCTTTCTAATTTCGTTAGGCCCCCTAAAAACTTATATATAAACTAATATATGTCAGTTTTATATACTTATAAACTTACTTTTTCCGATTTATATATAGAGAATTAGATATTATAGCTCCTGTATTATATAGGTAAGCATCACAGTGTGTGTGGCATATGATTCACGTAAACATGTATCTATATAGCCAAATGAGGCTTTTCACATTAACAATAATGCTAAAATAGGCTTCTTCTTTTTTTTTTTTTTTTTAATGTTGTCACAGAATGGATTTGGTGCATGGATGGTGTTTAGATTATGCACATAGACAATTTGTATAGTGCAGGCAATCATTTTTGTTTTCTTATAGTATAACTTTCATTCGAAATTTTTTACCAAAAGAAATACGGTGAATTTCGTGTATACCCTCGTTAAAAATGAAAATATCATATTCGTCCGACCGTAAATTAAAATACCGTGGTTACCCTTCATAAGTTACAAAATATCGTATTACCCAAAATTTAATTTTTAACATTTTTTAAAATTTTATAATCAATTTTCATATTTAATAATCATTTTAATTTAAAATAAAAAAATCGATTGCTCATTTTATCCCTAACTTTTGACATAAAAAAAAAGGGAACGAACAAACCCTAAAGAAAAATCATATGCTTCTTCCCATTGTTCATGTATTCATGTTCATCTTATACATGGATAACCAATTCGGTTTCTTGATACCCTTCTTAAGTTACAAAATATAGTCTTGTAATCCATTGTTTATAATTTCTTTTTGAACGAATAAACCCTAAAAGAAAATTCGGAAATAATTTGATGTTTAACCGGGAATCCAAGCATGGTGGTGGTGCTAAGCTTCTATGATTTCTTTACATTTCTGGAATGATTTGTATGCTTCTTCCCATTGTTCATGTATTCATGTTCATCTTATATATGGAGAACCAATTCGGTTTCTTGATCTTCAATAGGATATTAGTCATTCATGGGATCGTCATGATATTTTAATTTAAGGTTGGGCGAATACGATATTTTTTCATCTTTAACGAAGGTATACACGAAATTCACCCAAAAGAATAAAAAATGGCAATCTCACGGCCTACACACAAGAAACTTGGCTATAATTTCATAGAAATTTCAAAGTATAGTTTTGTTTTTGTATTAGTTGAACCTCTATGGAACGGGTAAGAGATATGTCCAAAATATCGAAATGTGAATTTTCTCTTCTAACATTAGGAAATGCAATACACCTCAGCTAAAATATCAGGTTTTGGTCAAAATCTGAAACATTTTGTATTATATTGTTTTTGTCACTGACTGTTCAATTTTTTTTCAAGGTGTTAATACGCAGGCAAGTCAAGAAAAATATCGAGTAAGTGATACATGTATATATTTGGTAGGATATATGGATCTTTAATTTATATTTTTGATTCATTTTGAGAAGCAGATATACCAGAGGAAGGTTGGAAGTGCGAAAAACGTAACAGTGTAAACTATCTATTTAGGATGAAATGTTGGTAGGATTAGAAACCCAAAATTTTGCGTGACAAAGAACACGATGATCAGGTCTGTTTTGTTCCCCTTTTCATTCTTTCTCAACAAAGTTTCACCATTTTCACAAAAAGCTATAGCTATAGAACAAGTATATAAGAGCTCACTTGAATTTCAATTTTGATCATCAAAATAAAGGACATCAAATTCATATTAAGATAAGCTTGTATTTCAAAGCTACTATGGAAAATATATAGGCTGCTTCCACATCTTTATTTACTTCTACATAGATATTGCTTCCTAATTACTTCAACAAATGAACGTTTACCAGAAAAAGAATTAAAGAATTCATATAATTGAAGAACGTTATATAAACATGGCTATACATCCCGGATTCCTAGGGGTTCGTCAAATAAATAGTGATGTTCTATAGCAACCTTGAGTTGTATTTCGTATTCGTCTTGACATTCTAGGGGCAAATTGGGTTTTCGGCACATCGGACAAGTGCCCTGAATATGATCCATCCAACTATCCAAACAACCTTGATGGAAAATATGCGTATAATTTTTCAAACATCTAATCTTGTCATCTCCCCCGAACTTGTCCAAGCAGACTGCACAGCTTTCGGGCAAATCTTTCCTGTGAATGTCCTTGAAGTTTTTTACCTCCAGGAATTCACGTGTCAGCACTGGCGAAAAAGGTCCCTATAGTTTGCTTTTTTTTTGTTTTGGTTTGGTTTTCCAACTGAGATCAACACCTGTTGGACCTAAAGCTAAACTTCATTTGAAAAATGAAGTCAAAGAAAATATGAGCACAAGAATCCAATTGACAAATATAAAACAAACAATCACTGTAAAATTCCAAATTTGTTAGCCTATCTTGTGTATTTAGCCTTCCTTGAAGGGAAACCCACATTAATAAGATCATACTTAATTATACAACTGAAACTGATAATCTTTAGAATCCACAACAGTAAATCTTGACACTAAAACCACCATACGAGAGAGAACCTGATAATTTCAGTAATGAAATTTAGAGAGAGAGCCTGATATTCTTGCAATTGGTAGCATTAATTATGGGGCTTCATACCGGAGATAAGGGTGGAGCGTCGGGGATCCAAAATAGGATAAAACCTGCACAACGAAGCAAACATAAAACTGATAAACATATCGTTCCAAAAAAACTCGCGCTTTAAAGCAATAAAAACGTTCGAAATCACAAGATCTATTCAAAATTAAAACATCAAGAGAACGATTGATATGTAGAGAGACAGAGAGAGAGTTCGAAAACCCCAAATTTTTATTGTTCTGTGAAAAAACATGAATGCTTGGTTCGTTAAAAAAACTCCATATCGTCAATTGATATCCACACAGGGCTCTTGGATGACCAGAAACTTCAGCAGAGCCAATCGTACAAAACCAGAAATCTCAAAAAGTTAATCAACATTCAAGTTTCAGTCAATATTGGTGGAAACAGAAAATGTGAATGAAACCTGAATCCATTCATCGATCATTCAAAATGAAACCCAGATTCAAGGATTGAGAGTAAAAACTCAAGAATACCATATAGTAAACGATGAAGACGTAGTTTCAGGTTTCAGTCGATATTGGTGGAAACAGAAAATGTGAATGAAACCTGAATCCATTCATCGATCATTCAAAATGAAACCTAGATTCAAGGATTGAGAGTAAAAACTCAAGAATACCATATAATAAACGATGAAGACATAGTTGCAGGAGATGGTTCAACGATAGGAGGCGTAGATGGTGGCTGCGATTTG
>JAKNSD010000122.1:0-22500 GCA_023525715.1 Cichorium intybus
CCCTTAGCGCACAAGCACTAAGCAAGTAAACTACCTTTTTTCTTCTCTTTCGTCCCCTTTTTTTTTTTTTTTTTATATAATCCAGATATCTCCGAGAAACTACACTAAAGGGAACTGTTAAGTACAGACGATGCCTAGAAATGATAGTAACACCTGGGGCCTTCGAAATACCAAATCCCAGCTTAAGTCCAAAAGGCCTACACTTTAACTAGGAACAGAAAGGTCCGCGAAATAACCGCGTTGCTCGATCAGTGAAACCTGAGTGATGGTCTTCTGGGACGAGACATTCGTAATGGATCCATCATAGACGTTATTTTAGATGGTTATAATTGTGGGGCGATAGTCTTCAACTAGGGGGATCCGGAGTTTCCGAAATCTATACTAGTTTGCCCAGTAATGTTGTGGCTGCAATGCGTAGGCCGTCGTTCTCTGATCCATTCTTTAGGTGAGAGGAAACCTTCTCTTTAAAAATGAATGGAAGGTAAAAAAGAGGAACTGCCTGTAGATAAGTATATAGACATGCTATTTTGATGTGATGTAAGAATCGATTATCACATCATATACTATATTAAGTGACTTACTCCCCAAAAGCATGCTATGCTCAAAGGGAGAAGCCGGTCCGTCCGATTTCAGTTGAAGTCAATTCACGGGGAAGAAAGAGCTGGCGATCTTCACTCGTCCATCACTCCCACTTGAAGTTAAGAGGTAGTAGGAGCATGAGATGAGGGCTCACACAGAGACGAATGTTGTCAAAGCTACTAAGGAAGAAAAAACCCCAGGAATTTTGTTCTTATTCTTATGGGGAAGAGTGAACACTATGACTGGTGGGGCCCCCCTCCTTATTTGAGTTCGCACCTGAGAATCGTATCATCAAAAAGACATTGACTGGACTTGAGAGCATTCTCATTGAGTAGGTATGATCGCCAATAACTTGACTTTGATTTCACTCTGACTTGCCCAAATCTATGAATTGCGTCATATAAGGATCAAGATAGATTACTTTTGTCATATTGATCATCAGTCAAAGGGGCGGGTTAGGCGAGAGTAGGCAACTAGCCCATCCTTGCTAGAACAATTGACTACCAGACTTGTATACAAGAATCAAAGAGACAGGGGCTCTATCGATGAGAGCTCAGGTTCACAGCCGAAAGAATCACAAGAAGAAGAACAAAATGCATATTCTATCAACCATAGAGAAAAAAGGATATAGAAAAGGAACTAAAGCCCTAGAAACGTCTGATGCGTATAGTATATATAGAAAGATTCGGAAAAAGAGGGATGCATAGGGCTATTGTCACAGCAGATACCTAAAAAATGCTTTAACATCTTGGCATTCAACAGTCATGTGCCAGAATCATACCCAAACCCTTACTCAACCTCAGAAGAAGAAGGAAAGCTGCTGACTATTCTGGAATCTCCTTGCTTAGCTGCGGGTAGTGAAAGTGGAGCAAGAGATGAAGATGAATGTGCAGCTAGGAGACCAGCTACTTATGAACTTTCTTACTTCAGCTTGCTGACAGGATTACTACTTTCTTTCTACCCGCTATCATTTGCCTTAACAGGCCTGCCTACAGCTCTCCAGCTACCCTGCTCTATAGACTTAGAAAGAGGATAGATAAAAAGATAACTAGATCAATGTCTTCTGTCTTCCTCTCCTTCAAGGAAGATGCAAAAGGCAGAACAGATGATAAGACGATGCGGGCATTATAACTCCGCGCTCTCAAGCTGAGGTAACTCGAAGCGCTCCAGTGATTAGAGTCTTCTGTTTGCTGTTTTGAATCTCTAAGAAGCCATAGGACTGTGCTATGAGGCTTAGGTTTTCGGGGCATTGTATTCTCACCAATCTTTGCCTTACTCGCTTTGTCCACTACCGCTCTAAGGCGCCCTACCAATGTCTTTTTACATCCCGTTCATCTCGATCAGTGAGCACTCATTCAAGGCAAGGCAAACCTCCTGGCTGTCTCCCCTTTTATCACAGAGCTGTCATTTATGCCCCACTGGCTGACCTTTAGCCGAGGTCATATCTAGTATTCATTGCCGTACAGCTCTCGCGGCCAGCACCGAAACCCCCCTGGGGAGAACGAGCAAGCGAGTGTCATTTCACCCCACTCATCTGCTGATTCTTCAACATCAGTCGGTTCACTTAGTTTCACCCCCTATGAAGACTCGCTTTCGCTACGGCTCCGGTGGGTTCCCATAACCGCATATGAGTCGCCGGCTCATTCTTCAACTGCTGATGCCGCTGACCTATATGGTGTGCTTTTCGTTCCTTTTGCTTCGCCCCTTCTCCGCACTCAAGTTGCTGTCTTTCCGGACCCTTTCCGTGCCTCTGAGGCGCTACTCAAGAAATTTAGTAAGTGAAGTTCTCCTATCAGCTTAAAAAGGGCTTTCTCAGGTCGACCTTTCTTTAGGGCGTGTAGCTAATCTCGCTAATATCTCAGATCGGGCTGTCTCCGCTTCTGCTCGTTAAAGCAAACTCATGGCCTAGTTGGTGAATGAGCCTACAAGTGGCTGTATCCGTCATCTCTTTTGAAGAAGCTAGATGCTCAAAATCCCGTGACTCTCAGTCATCTATCTTCTTTTCACCTGGATTGGGGGCCTTCTTTGTTGACTTCAACTGATACCGGCCAATCTCTTAGTCTCGGAACTAATTGTCTATCTAGTAGCGCTTTGATGAGTTAAGTGAAATGAAAGTAGATTTTGATCCTATATCGCAGCATCATGACTCGTCAATGAAGCGGGCTAGAGTCATCACATCAAGTATTGGGTGAGTGAACTCTAGTTGTGCTTGAGTTGCCCGGTCAAGTCGAACCTTGCCAATTAGCTTCTGGTTCTCACTACCAGTCCAAGTGGGAATTCTTCTAAGCTAAGAAAGCCCCTTCTTCTAGTCTTTATCTTGAATCTTTCTTATTCTCTTTCCCTTTCATCTTGATATCAACTCTGACATTAACAAAGCATCGGGCTTTCAATATTATGATGAAAGAGACTATCGGAGAAGGTCCCACTCTGCGCTAGCTGACGACGTGTGTAAGGCATGCTCCTGTTCCGCGGTTGGTGTTATATATAGATGTTCTTGGTTGAGAGTATCGGGTCTTCAATTAGGGCTGATCTCCTCAACGCATCCGCTCTTCAATCATCTGCTGCTGATGGTCGCAGACGGTCTTCTGTTGGCAATTGAATCAACTCTTACTGCTCGAGTAGACGGTGAGTGAATCATCTTCATCCTATAAGAAATAAGGACATTTACACGGTCCTAAAATAGTCTAATTCCCTGTGACTATTGACAGGAGATCCTTCTATGCTTTCACCGATAATCACATCCAGGAATCGCATCTGCCAGATGTGGTTTCGCGTCTAACCTCGATAGCATGTGCCCAAGCAGCTTAGATAAAGAAGGAAGCCCTTCGGGAGCCCCTGATATTGGCAGGCCCCTAGCTCTTTCAATGGTAGGAGCAGGGGATTGAAGAGGGACATCCGTGCAGCCCCAAGGCAGTTCCAGACAACCGCTCAAGTTCAAGTAAAGGCTTCTGTCCTAGGCTCGAAAGCCTAAAGCTATGATTTATACTCCCAGAAGTGGATGTGGAAAAGCGGGCGCTAATGCAAGGTCTTGTTCGTCCACTTCTGCTCCAGCTGATAAATTACCTTGGGAAAGTCAAACGTAAGCGGAGAAGAGAAGAGACTTTAGGTTTAGTCCTCTTGCCTGCACTCACACCCGGGGCTGCTTCATTCTCCTGCCTCAGAATAGACACCTTGCTGAAGCCGGGAAGGAGTTAGTCTTCTAGTTTATCCCAGACTTATTGGAAATGGAAAGCCAGGGGAATGCTACCAACTCCCTTTACTCCCACGTTGGAAAGCATATGAACTTGACTGAACTGAATGACCAGCCCCGGGCCGGGGTAAAAGAAGAAGGGATAAGATAAGACAGTAGCACCCACCACTCTGTCAGTAGAAGGTTATCCAGTCGATCTTCGTAAGTAAGTAAGTAACACTTTCATCGATGATTCCTCTAATCCTCTAAAGGCTTTGAAGGGAGCTGAACCATTTATCTCTATGAAATTCTTTGGCAGAGGGACTCTAAAGTGGCCTCACTTCGCTCGCCTCCCTTCCGGTCGCCTCAGCTTCTGAATCCAATCTTGAACGTTCAGTTAGGCATTCAAAAATGCACTTCTCTTTCAAGTTCCAATAAGATTGTTATGCTCGTGGTGACTTCTCAGTTAGGAATTATCATTGCCCCTTCTAAATGGTTACAGGACTAGGGCCCTACTAGCCTCATCGGCCGATGTCTGCCGTCTCGCGATTCTTGCGTTTATGGACCGAAGGAAAATAACTCCAATCCTTCTTCAGGGCAACATGCTATATTATATGATATATCTTGGGAGTTGAAGGTCGCAGTCCCTTTCCCTCAGGCGAGTTCCTCACTTAACTTAAAAGAGGAAGGAGTCTTTGCGAATTCAGTAGCTATGCTATGTAATACACACCTGACTTCTACCTTCGTGTGTCAATGGATCTTTCACATACTCCCTATTTATTATGTTTCCCTATTGGTCTCACTACCATACCAAACCCTCCCTCCGGTCGCCTCGTTCCCTTGCTTTTCCATTGCTTTGATCCTCTGTCTCTGAAACCTTCCTTAATTAAGTGGAGAATTCCTTCGTACTTGAGTGTCCCAATGAGCCCGTAGGCAAGGTCATTACTATTTTCACGCATGACATGAGGTTGTCTACCTCACTAGTATTTGAACTGGAATGCCAGGCGGAGGAGTGTAACTGCCTTATCGCGCTATCCGACTTGTATGTGAAAAGCATTTCGTACTCGTAACTGATCCCTTCCTAGCGAAAGGTGTGCTCCAATGAAAAGTACACAACACTAGTAGTGCCCCTTTTGACGACCAAGTCACAATGGAAACAATGTATCTCTCTGGGGATGCGAAGAATATTTGAAAGCACTTTCGAACCATCACACGGATTCCAACCCAACTGCCCATGATATGGTAAGAACGGAATGGAAGGGAAAAAAAAGTATTCTATGCGCAGACGTGAAAGCTCTATCAATAGAACTAGCTTCTTTTTATTTAGAGAGGAACGATTCCCTCGTCTGAGAATCGTCATTCACGCACTATTCCTCCCCACTAAAAAAAGCGATTGAGAATCTCGAGAACCTAAACAAAAATGCAGAAGTGAGCGTACCCCAAGGCTCTCCTCTCTCCCTCTTTTTTAGCCAACACCATCAACCCCCATTTTTAACCGGTCAAAGCCAAAAATCTGATTAATAGAAGGAAAGGAGATCAGAAAAATAGGCGGACGACTTATAGTATAGGTCGGATGTTTCCGTGAGCAGTAAGCAGCAGATCCCCCCTTATTTTGGGAAAGCTGGTGGCCGCGTGTTAATTCTTTCAAGGCAAGGGGCGGCCTGATTCGACATTGTTGTTTACTCTGATCCGGTCGAGGTGGTTTTCACCAGCGCGTAGGTGGTCTAAGTTCCTATGACCGAGTCTTTCTGGCCCCTGTGAACATCTTTTCTTAATGTATTAAAGAGGGCCTCTCTAACCGGTGAAGGTGGGTGTCCACTAACGGCCATTCCTGGCTCGGCTCCGATAACGCAATTCCGGGAGGAGTCGGTAGTTGGGCACTGGATCCCTTCGGACCTGGAGAACGTGTGACGCTGAGTCGGGGTTTGGTGAACCAACAGGTCGCTCCTCTAGTTGAAGTATCGGGCCCCTTTTTTGTTGCCTAGGTTACACCTTCGGAATACCCCAGAAGGGAATTTTTCTCTACTCCCCCCAATCTGCACTTTACGCCACGCCGACTCCCCTTTCGTCATAAGGCGTGGAATTAGACCAAGGGGAATCTCCATAGGAACAAGTCCCTTAGATTTCGCACATAGGAGATCGAGACACAGCCCCAGGGCTATGGGGAAAGATGTAGATCGATCACCCTAGATAGACAACTACATAGAGGGTCTCTACAAGTCAGTCTATATATTCTTTGATTTCGTTCCCCCCGTAAGATCAATATCACAACCAATGAGGTCCGCAAGTTTCACATCTAAGTAATACTCAATCCGATAGTTTACGATATAGATAGATATATATTTAACAACAACATTCTAAGAAAAGATATTAATAGATATCGGTAGTTGTCCGGTCGTACCCAAACAATAAGATTCCTGAGGAAAATGCACCTAAGATCAAATATTTCGAGCCGGCTTCCGTGGAAAATTCAGACTTTCTTTTTGATGCTGCGATCACATAAAAACATAAACTTTGAGGCTCAATAGCTAAATACATGGCAATTGAATCATAAGCCGAGATCATAAAGAGCATACTGCGAGTAGGAAGTGGAATTAATACAATGGATTCAGAAGCATCAAACCTCTCTTGTTCGGAAGAATCGAAACACATCGAAATGGTACCAGCCGTACTTAATAATAGAAGGATTTGGCAGAAATATGTAAAATTGTCCCTCCTAAAAAGATTATTCCAGAATAAATGGGCAATAGTTAGGAGAGGTGCGCCAGCGGCGAGCAGAAGCAAGGTTATTAGATACCTCAGGAAAGCCCGGCCAGAACCACACGTGCAAGTTTCCCTGCATGTGGCTCGTCCGTGATAACTTCTTCGGATTTGCGTGAACTAGCGGACCGATCACTAAGTGGGGATGCTCCCTCCAGCATGAGCGAACCTTTTCGAAAGTGGTTAGGAATGGGCGCCCCTCTCCCAGCCCGGATCCAGCCAGGTTCTATTGATCATGTCCCCTTCCCAACAGTTGGAACTTGTCTTGGGGCGTCTTTGGCTTTACGAGAGAAAGCTCGCCGTAGAAAAAAGTCTTTCTCTTCCCGTCCCGGGTCATAGGTGCGTCCACAGAAGAGGAAATCGCAATGCATCTTGCTCAGCAGGCGTAGCTTGGAGTGAGAGTGTAGCGGGGGTAAGGTAAGGAGGCCGCCAGAGAGGAAGGCAAACCGGCCTATTAAGCGCAGCTAAGCTAATATGCGCCGGAGAAAGCCAGGTGCCGTAGGTAAGCTCTATTCGGCCCGGAGCATTGATTCCCCATAACGAATAGGCTAGCTCTATCTCTCAATTACCTATCCTGTGCTCGAGAAGGTCCCTCAGTTCCTCGGCAGCACCTCGAGGTGCATTTAGTTGTCTTACATGAGACTCGGGATATTACCCACTCCATGGCATGACACCTTTCGCTCATCCATTCCGCCCGCCCGCCCAGACGCGGCGCCTTTTCTCATTATCATCTACCGCCCTTTCTTTCCTCCCCGCTATTCACGCATGAAGATCGTCGTATGTATGCTCTACTTCGGGTGTCGGTGCTATAGTATAGGTAGGATTACATTATGGCAGGATCAGTCACCCGGGCAAACCAACCCTCCTCCAAGAAGAATTGTGCTATGCCCCCCCCGATCCCTATAGAGCGAAAGAGCTGCCTGGTGATCCCTAGGTTGCAGCACGTTCGGTCGTTAACTCCTCGCGCCGCTGCCGCCGTTTCTAGGACCGACCGACGCCTCACCTGCACAGGTACCTACCTAGTGTCGGTCGCACATTCAACATAGCGTTCGGACTCATGTGCCTTTCAGAACCAGGGGTCTTCGAGCCTGCTGCGTACGATTAGCCAGCCTTGCGGCGGCAAAAGGATTCTAAGCCCCCCCATGCTACGGTTCCCTGCGGTCCGAACCCGGTGCCGCATTAGGTTAGGGAACTGGGCGATAATAGCTCCTCCGCATCCCAAAGCGCGCTGCCCTCCTAGGCGCGCAACACTAAGTAATCCAAGCCAACCCACATTACTGACTAACGGTGGATAATCAAATTTCTTAGACGTACTAAATACAACTCCATGAATGAGCAAAATGAAGGTTGCATTAATGATAAAGATCTCTGGGGAAACCGCTAAAAAAAGATTGAACATGTGGGAGGATCCGAACGAATTCTGCTTTCATTTCCCACGTATGGAGTACTTAGTGACTGACGTTACGGTCTCCCGCAGGTAGGCTGCACGCGGCTAGGAAGGCTACGTCCCATGCGTCCGTTTGTGGATCGTGGGACTATGCGGAAGAGCCTTCTGAGGGGGGGGTATCCCTAAGGAAAACCTTCCCCTTTAATAGACCGAAGGTCTCGGACCGTCTTCCCCCTTGGTGGAGATCCTGAAAAAAGGAATGGAGTTTCTCCAAGGACGACTCCCCCGTGGCGGTATGGGGGTTGTCCAGGGCCCGCGCCCCCCGCCCCAGCCAATCGCCACTTGGATGCAGGCCCGCCATCTTCTGGATGATATCCACCTTGACCTCGAAGAGGTCTTCCGCGTCGATCTGGGCGAGATATATCTCTATGTATGAGGGTGATGCTTTGCCCGACAGGAGGCGGCGCTGTATAGAGCGGACCGAATCCCCTCCTATCACTTCATCCGGGTCATAGGGGAAGGGGACGTAGGGCATAGTCCGATTAGCAGCTCCCTGCATAACGGGACGAGCGGGAGGCGTAGCTTGTTCCCCCGGAAGCGGTTGATTTACCGCTGAGGTACTACTACTACGCCCGGAACATGCTGGGGATTCCAGCATGTCGTCGGTATATGTAAACCAAGACGAATGGGAAGGCCCGGCTGAAAGACTATCGCCGGCGCTAAAGGCAACCGGAATCCCCAAAAAAAGAAAGGAGATGAAGGTCGGAACAATAAAGAGAAAGTCAGTGGGCAACCCCCGGTCACTAGGATCAATTATCATAGCGAGTATGATCAAAGAAACTAGCAGACTGACCACGAAGGAGGTAAAAATAGGTGCAAATTCTAACATATCGAGTTTCTAATTCCCCTCACGCTTTTTCTTTTTTATTCACTTCTGTTCTAGATTCCTCTCTAGTCTAGATTCCTCGTCGATTCTTCCCCTCGTTCTTAATATCTTGGACATCTCACTTTTCCATGCAACGCATTCTTTTCGATCTTGTACCCGCGCATAGGCTACACAAGCGGTACACTGAACACTCACCCAATCTTGAAAGTGGAGTGGAATCAATAAACTGGCATACCTTGAATCTAGCCTGCAATCCTTTCGCACTTATCTTAGGAGATAGTAAGCAAGACTTGATACGCTACGATCTTTCTTCTTTTAATAAATTTATAGTTACAAAGTCTTATTGCAGACCTTCGTCTTCACGGGTTGTTGTTGAAACCGACTCCTCCGCTTGGCGTTGTCCCTATAGGTTGAACTGCTAATGCCTCCGATTAGAGATTTCACAATGCCATAGGATTGATTGAAGTTTCTGGCCGGGTAACCTTTCATTCCTACACCCAGAATAAAGGCTTCCCTGCCGTAGTTGGGTTCATTAGGTCGTTTGCCTTCGGCCAATTGAGAATGATCCATTTATATAGATGAAACTAATCATCTTTTTTTTAGATGGAAGCCGGTTCCACGACTTTAGTGGAAATGATGATCCTGCTCCCCCTGAAAGTCTCAACTACCTGAGGCTAAGGCGGATTTGTCAACGGCTGTGCTTCTGGCAATGATTATAATAGCTATGGCCTTTGCTCAAACCTACCTGATTAGAAAGATAAGGCGCCTTGATTTAATAGAATTAAGTTCCCGAATAGAAAAATAAGGATCTCAGGTTTAAAAAGCCCTAGATATAGATGTCCGGGAAGTGCTTCCTTGCATTAAAGCACATTCCGGGAGTGAAAGGTCATAGGGCTCATAGACATTCTATATTTCTTATCTTTCCTTTATGGTAATAGCGGGATCATAGATCTCTCTTTTCAAAGTTGGCAAAGTGAGAACGCTGGTTCCGCAATAACCAAGTCAATCCAATCCTCAAGAGGGGTCCGTATCCTGGGACTTAACTTAAGGATTTAGGGATCCCTCAAAGGACCGGGTTCAGGCTCAACCAAGTCTTCGTCCACCCTTTCTCGAACCAGATCCATGCCTTGGGCTTGAGTCCCAGCTTCGGTAGGGGTCCAAACAGCATTATCCATTTCTAATTCCGAATTCTCATCCATAGGTGGAAATTCTTCTATAACGGCATCAATTGGTTGTTTTGCTTATTCAACGACCCCTTCCCCTGCGCTGGTTTTAGCTCTGGCAAACAGCCCTGATAGCTTACAATCTAGTACAGGTTCTAGGTTGAAAGAATCAAGGGAACCAAGCTTTCTGCTCAGGTTCAATGTGACTCTAAGGCACTTGTTGATGCGCTACTACTATCAGTTCGACTTTAGCAGTTAGGATTTATTTGACTTAGCCGTGCCTGCCTGACCTCAGTTAGGGAATCAATTTAATATGAGAGGACCCTTTCTCACTCATTCTCCTCACTTGGCTTCTCTTACCACCTAAATGACTACTCAAAACAACACACTTTCTTGGTTGAGCTGATGGAGACTATTCAAGAATCCTAGCTTCCGGATCTTACTAATAAAGAAAGCGCCAAGACAGAACTTAAAGTGCGGAATCCCCTCCTGCTGCAGGGATTGGAAATTGCGGAATATCCGGATTTAGGCTCTTGCAAAGAAGGCAATTCATTCGTAGTAGGATATTGAAACCTCAAACCCTCTCTGTCAACAACATCTAAAAGATTAGGAGGAAGGAGCTCTCGCTCTCTTCCATATTCAATTCTCGGAAGAAGATTCTCAGAAGCGGATTCTACGCATCAGACTAACTGGAGTTCATGCTTTCCTGCGTGAGACAAAGGAAGCACAAATTTACTTACTCGGCGGGAAGGGAAATGAAAGACTTGTCCTCCCTCTCAAAAGAAGGTTATTTTCAACTATAGAAAAAGAAAAAAATATATCAAATAGATAAAGATAGATAGGCTTTTTCCTTCTTCGTCAAGCTTTCGAGCAGCTCTTTCAACTGCCGCCTAATCCCCCAACATGCTCAAGAACCGAGAGCCGCCCAGGGACTGGACTCCACCAAGAGGTTCTTTCTCTCACGTCATTTCGCCCGCCCGTTTCATTTCCTTTTGCCGAAGTTCGTTCAGTCGGTAAGCATCCCGTTAGCTCTTCATATTTCCTAGCCCATCTATCCCCACTATATCCTAATTATGTAAGCCGTAAGGAGTCCGTAAAATGTGAATAAAGTCCTCACGCGAAAGTTCATCGCCTTCGCTTATCTTGTTTTTTAAGGTCAGTTCTTGTATGATGTCGACGAAGGTCTCATGTTCACGATTATTATTCTTGCAAAACTCGGAAAGTATTCAAGCACATTTATTCCTCAAGCTGTCGACTGTGTCAGTCGGAAATGCATACGGCAGATCAGCTTCCTCTACCTAGGTACGGATTGGATGCTCCTCCTGCTCGGGCAGGACTCTCAGACGGCTATGATCGGACAATAGAGTATGTAAGATATAGCTCGTGCCTCTTAGGCTTAACAAGATGGGGTTCGGATGAAAACGGATCTCGCTAATCCAGTCTATTCTATTTTGAATAGTCCAGGTAGTTGACTACAGGATCGGATCCTCTGCCTTTGCCTGAAACTTTAACTGTCTGTCAAAGGAATAGCTGAACTACTACATTGATTAGGCGGATCTAACTCTTTTGAGAAATGCCCAGAAGCGTCTGTCTACTAGTTCAGTTGAGAACAAGGTGTCGAACTAGACTGATAACTGATCGTCTATCGAAGCGCCTCTTTAAAGGCAGGATGCCGAGAATCGTGTCTCTATATACGAAGAGCAGGCATGCGTGGGACTTTAGGACAAGACTCCGTAAGACCTTTCGTTTAATATGCCTTTTGTTTACGACGAATAGGAATAGGTTCTTTTCAGATTTGACATAAGAGGGTAATTCGTCAAATTGGAATCGGATCTAACATGTGCAGCCTAAGCTTACTTCTCCTGGCTCCCGGCGGGGTTGTCTAGTCCTAAAGCTAACCAGTTTACTTACTATTCTATAATAAGCCTTAGCCTTCGGCCCATGAAATAGAGATGGCCCGGACCCAAGATTCGGATGGGTTGGATGCTTGGATATTCTTTTCTTTCTTCTAGTAGGGTGGTATGGTAATCCATTTCTTACTTACCAGGCTGGGATATAATCTAAGGTAAGGTTGCTTTCTATGTAGATAGGAGAGCCTAATCTCTGTACTAGCTCTATCTATCAGGGAAGAAGGGAGGCGATTTCAAAGCGAAGCATTAACTGAAGGATGCGCTTGCCCATGGCCTCATCTTCCCATTTTTTGAGTCTTTAGTCACCGAGAAGACTACTTCTGTAGCTTAAAAACTTAGGACACCACTTTTTCTAAAGTCGGGTGCGAGTCTTGCTGAGTCAACTCTAAACTCATAATTTATTAAGAAGAAAGCTTAAGAAATTGGCAAGAAGTAGGATAGGAGGAGCATTAGTAGCGAATCCCTGAGATTGTAATTCAATCTCGATAAAGTCATGAAACTTGAATGAAAATTTAATAGATCCGTAAAGCAGAATAATGATTTTCATCTGAAGTAGCCATTCCCCTTTCAGTAGTTGAAATACTTTCATCTGTCTAAATGCTTTCCGTAGCTCCTTTGATCGAATTTTGAGTAGCTCGTGGATGAACAGATTCGAGAATCAATAAAAAGGTTCCGCTAACCAACTGATACCGTAGTAGAAGATTCGGCTAGTGATCCACCTCTCTATTTCCCAATAGAAAGAGTTATTCTATGAAAAAAAATATAGTTTTTTTCTTCTTCACATATACAAGCTAAAACTACAGCCAACAGGGTGGAAGTTGTGTCTTTACAGTAACTCTCCTCTAATAGCGTAGGCCGTCCTCCTTTCCAGCACTAATCCTTGTGCTAATTCTTTTAGTGCTTGACTCAGTCTCTCCGTCAGTCCTCAATCCGTCTCGTAGGAAATGTCGTAGTATGAAAAAAGTAAAATCCTTCATTTTCTTACACTTATCTTTGAAGCTCTTTCTCAGAGAATGATTCTCTTCTTAGTGTGTGAAGTCCCTTGACTTGTTGGCTCACCCGAGGCGAGGACTTAGTTTGCTTTCTTTCTTGCTTTGTATCGAGGGTATGTGTATGCGGTTGGTTGTAGGACATGTTCTTTATTGTTAGAGGTTTCCTTATCTTATTTGATTTGTCTTTTATGGCGGGACTGGTGATTCTTTTGTATCACCATTTTCCTATCCTTTCTTTTTCTAAGGAGAATGTTTCAGAGCTCCCCCGGCTAAAAGGAAAATCTTTCCGCCCCTGCTTTCTTCTCATTGAAAGCCTTGGCAGCAACTAAAGCGGAATCTCGCCTAGCAGGTCTCCGAGAGCTTAAGTAGGTTGGTCAGTCATACAAAAAGGAGTAGCGAAGGGTTCAGTTGCATTCACTTCTGCGGATACGAGGGATAACTCGCTATTCCTAATACTAAGACTGCGTCTCTTGCATACACTTACTAAAATGCAGATAATCTTGAATGACTGTCGGGCATTTTCAGGTGGCGAAAGCCCAATGTATTCATTTATTCTTTGATTCCGCGCTAACAAATAAGTCATTAGTGAAAATAGTGAAGGGAGAACACTTGCTTGGTACAACTCTCATGTGGACGTCCTGCTTGATACAAGCAATCAGTAGAAAATAAGACAATAGGCAGAGGCTCTTAGTCAAGCGGGCGATTCCCCTTAGGAATTTAGTGAATATGATACCTTCTATTCTATTGATCTGGAATTGGGCCAATACAATTGATAGGTAGTCGCCTTTTCAGGTATATGGGCTAGAGGCTGGCTACCTATAATATAAAGATCCTTCACTGCACACTTTAGATAGATGTTTCCATCCAATCAAAGACGGCGAAGCGCCTCTAATCTAAAGGCCAAAGAGTGCTCTTTGCGCTACTACGCATCCTTACTCATAGTATAGTGCAAGTTAGGTTTGGGTATAGCAGGACTTGAACCTGCGACCATTAGGTTAAAAGCCCAATGCTCTACCAACTGAGCTATACACCCCAAAAAAGATGTAGTAGTAAATAAGGATTGGTGCGGAAAATAAAAGAGGGCGGCCCCTCTTCATCATATTAAAGGGGCGCGGCTTTGTATGAGGCTCGTACTGCAGAGCAAGCGAAGAAAACGTAAGGGCGCGCGCTAGCACTCCTGCAAGAAAACGGCCTAGCTAACGCGCCCCTTATTGAAAAGTCAAGGATATTGAATGATCGATATGAGAAAGAAGCGCTCAAGCATTCGAAGAAAGCCGGCCTTACTCAACAAGCACCTTTCTTAGCTTAGTAAGGTTGCTTGTTTCCACTCATTGAAGATTCTATCTACAAAAAAAGGTCAACGGGGGGTACTAAAATGGCTCTCACTGACACCATCTACGAGAAGGTGAGGTCGTCTTTATTTCCAGCCGCCATACGGTTCGCCTTAAAGCCTGAAAGACGGAGAAGGGGAGGAGCAGTTATCTATGTAATTACGGTCTTTGTTGGCCGGGGCGAGCACTCTCTTTTCTTTGTAAAATTCCGTCTTACCAAACAAGACTTACTTCTTACCAACCCGCGAAGGGTTGTGAGGCTGGACCAGGTACGAAGAATGAATCTATCTGTGCACGGAAGGGCCGGCGGGCGCTCAACTGTTCGAGCGCAATGCAGTGGTATTGGTTCCGATTCGACAAAGGTAGAATGCCTGGTCGAAGGTCCAGTACAGTAGGTAGCAGGCGTGTTCGTTTTGGCTCCCGAGCGAGAACGAGAAAGAGGCGATGCACCATCCTTGCTGCTACGTACGTTGACCTTGACTTGACAGATTCATCCAATTGAACCCAAACTCAAAGGAGGACCACAAGCTCGGGGCTCGACGAAAGAGAAAGTCTCGGCATTAAGAAAATGGGGTTAGCTGTGAAAGAAAGAGCCCGGCATTCATTTTTTCATGAATATTCATAGCTGAGTCTACTAAAAGAGGGACCAGCTCATCGTAGTGATTAGAGGACACCTCTGATCGTTCACCTCTAATGTGACACGTTCCCTCCCAGTTTGATCAACGGGATCAGTCGGCTAGAGAGCGGGGCTATTCTTCTTCCGAGGAGACAAAGTAGTCTCTTGTACTGACCGAACCCTCAGTTCGGAGGTCTTCGTCAACATGTTACGAAGCTCCAGTCTGGCGGTCGACTTGATGCGGGAGAGGCATGAGTGCAGTTCGATCTTGTGGTGTATTCCTTTGTAGTGAGTAGGGCCTCTTTCTCGTTGATCAGTTCGCCTCCGCTCTATTGAAAGGTCTCCATTCCTACGGCGGTTTTGTCAATGAACCCGTGGATAAGTAGGCCTTTCTTGCAGACCGATCTTCTGCCGAGTTCCTTCCTTCGTAGTAAAATCTGATGATACGCTTTGGCGATGTTACCTACCAAAGAAAAGGCCTGCTAGGTGATCGAAATCGCTCAGGTCAGCGAGGACTCACTCACCTACTCCTTATCTAATACTTTCTTCTATCTACTGAATTAAAAAGGCGACCCGCCGCGCCGGGCTATAAGATAAGAGACAGCTGTTGTACTACTTGACTGGTAAGAAAGAGCTTCCGTAAGAACTGGAAGACTCTTGTATGTACGGTAACCCTATCTTCCGCTACTGGTGGACTGTTGCACATAAAGGCCGACAGAAGCAACCTTTCTTAGCGCGCTTTTCAAGCGCTTAGCTTCTGCTATAAAAAGGCGGCAAGGCCATAAAGTAAGTGAAGTTGCAAGCCTAAGCCAAGAAGGTACGAACGAAGTGACGGGCCCTTTTAGAGATAGGGGGCGGCTTTCTTGTGGTAGTCATTGCGAACATCTCTCCTCTTCTCTTAGCGTGCACAGTTTGCTTACGCCTTAGGCACATCTATCTTTCTTAGTTTCACGCTGGCCTAATGAATTGAATATGAATAAAAGTCAGTCTTTTAGTAAGCGTATATAAGCAGCTGTTTAGTGTATAAGCAATTCTTTAGTGGTCGCACCGGTACGATGGAGGTTGGTTGAAGATGATGTTACGCGGCGTTCAGAACCAGTCTTGAAGTGAATGAATTAGAAAGAACGAAGAAGTAAGGAAATGAGACGACTCTTTCTTGAACTATATTATAAACAGACCTTCCCCTCCACACCAATCACGAGTTTTTCTCCATTCCTCTCATATATCGTCGTAACGCCCTTAATGCTAGGTTTTGAAAAAGACTTTTCATGTCATTCCCATTTAGGTCCGATTCGGATCCCTCCGTTGTTTCCTTTTCCTTCCGCACCTTTTCCTCGAAATGAGAAAGAAGATGGTACACTTGAATTGTATTATTTAAGTGCTTATTGCTTGCCAAAAATCCTACTTCTACAATTGGTAGGTCACCGGGTTATTCAAATAAGTCGTGTTTTCCGTGGTTTTCCCATGTTACAACTTCCGTACCAATTCGGTCGATCCGGAATGGATCGGTTAAACATTCCATTAGGGAGCCTGGTCTTGACTTTTCTGTGTGGTATTCATTCTCGTTCGGCTCTTGGAATCACATCCAGCAGTGGTGGGAACAGCTCGCAAAATCCAACCACTTCACCTACTTCATTGCCCCCAACCCTTTCTCGTACCTCTATTGAAACAGAATGGTTTCATGTTCTTTCATCGATTGGTTATTCCTTTCCGTTCGTATCTCTTTCTCCAATTTCGGTCTCGATTAGTTCACAAGATTGAATGGCCAATTCTCCTCCGGACCCTCGATTCGATTGTTTTCCAAGAATGTTGAGCCGGGTATGTAAGCCATGTATCTGGGAGGAACTTAAAAGAAGGGCTTTCGGTTTTTTTCACCCCGTTTTGTGGTCTTGCAGCTATTTAAATAAATAAGAATATAAAATTATATATATATATATAATAAGACTTTTTTAGAAGAAAGATTCTATATATGTCCAATCCCCAGTGGTGGTGGGACCAACCAAGATGTATGTCGTCCAACCCAACCTCAGACTCTTTCTTCCCGACCTATTTGACTCTCTGGCCGCAGTTATAGTTATTTAGGTGGTATCCCGAGATTGAAGAGATCGAATTCCTCCGGGGAACACACGAAACAAAGATATGAACTGGGTAAATAGAAATGGAAAAGAGATGTTTCCAATTCATCAAAATGAGAAGCTTTTTCTACATCCATATGATCTACTAAAGTAGATCGGTATTGCCCATATAATAAAAGCAGATCTTGGTCCATGGAATCCCAAGAAGGTAAGAACTCCAACCTGTCCGATGCTTCTTCGGCCAAATACGATATACAAGTGGGACCTGCACTATGCGCAAGCTGTGCGAAAAACCGCTTCTTTTTTCCGGTTCTGAAACAACTTGGGCGAAATAGGGTTCTACCGGGAAACCATGGATTTTTTAGTTTTCGCCATTGGTTACTGGTTGAGCCACTGGAATGGAATGAGATAAGAATCTCTGGAGATCTTTCCTCTCCACTTACTCGTAACAGGCTTTCCCTCTGTAGAAGACTTCTTCCGAATGGCATAATTGGGAGATTGATTCCTCGATCTTCAAAGAAAACTGACTCCTCCTACTCCTTCTTCTCCTTTAGGATAGGATCGTCGTTGGTCCTTCTTTCACTAATGATCTAATGATCTCACCATTTTCTAGTAGTTCTCGCGAACGCGCGAGGGACTATCCTTTCTATCGCTTGCCCTTTCTTTTCACTCTCAAGACAAGGCTCTCTCTCTTTTATAAAGCGAAGCAAAGCGCATGGCGCTGAAAGCTCAATAAACACAGACGAACACGATGCAGGGCATAGCATAAATGAAACCGCTGATCATTTCATAAAACATATATGCTTGACCTTTCTCGATGCTTTTTTTGGGTGACTCACCAACCGACCCAGCAGTGATCGATGACAGAATGGTACGAACAAATCAAAGTCATTGGATTTGGTAGTTCTCCATGGACTTCTCTCTTTAGCCCTTTGTATATGTTCATAAATGGGTGTGCACCTCCAGATGGGCGGGGGCCGGCCTCCCACTCTCTTATCTTATGCAGCATTTATTAGCGGTTGGGTGGATCGTGCAATAAGCCTCTCTCGACCCTCCGTTTATCATACGTCTTTATGAAAGCCTCTCGCCTTTCGAGATCCGGTCCATCATCAACTCAGTCAGATCTTCTTGTTTGCCCGCTTTGATTAGGCTTCCTTTAACGGATTTGATCGGCATTTCGTGCCTGCAGTCCTGCTGAATTCGACCTTTTATCAGGGTAGCGTAGTAAGGTTAGAGGCGCAACTAGAAGAGTTGGCCCTATTTCTCTTTTTTGATCAATTCGATTGCAGTCTCCGAAGTCCTTCTTGATCGATGGTCCCCATTAGCATTAGTGCTAATTAGCAGCCGCTTTTTTTGGAAGGCGAGATACTTATGTGTGACCGCGGATTCCACGGTAGCAGTAGTTCTAGCTCTACATTAGGAGCAGGGGGGCTCTATCTAAAGGAGGTACGGACCCCTCCCATAGTACGGTACGATGCAGCTGAAAAACTTAATAGGCTACCGCGGCTCGCTTCGCTTTTGTTGCGGAGCTCACTGCTTTTGGAGTAGTGCTTGCAGCTTGCTGCTTTCTGTTCAAGCGGAGCTCGCTGTCTACTCCACGAGTCGCCACAGCTTCGCCTACGCCACTTGTATATAGACAACAATAGCGCCCAAGATTTCCCCTTCGCGTAGTTCATTGAACCTTCCAACTTCACTCCGTGGCCTGTGCTAAAGAAGCGTGTCTTAACTAATTCCTTTGAACTCATTTCACCTATTCTACCTCTCGATATCTCCTCACCTTGCACCTTTTCTTTCTTTTCCTCATCCCATGATCCTTTCCCATGTCGTGGAAGTGAGCTCCTTCGTCGCTCCTTCATTCTTCATAACGACTATAACCAAGCTGCCAACCAATAAAGCAAGCACCTTCATGGACTGAGACCGTGGAAGCTCCGTTAGCACCTTAAGGCTGTCTTTATCCTGAGAACCCTCGGGAATATTCAGAGACTCGGCTAATGCTTCTAGGCCCACATTCGGAGACAGACCAAGCACCTCTCTTACCCACTCACTATCTAATAAACCGGACTGGCTTATTATCTGAATGAGATCGGAAAGAGAGGAGGTAGCCCAAATCTTCCAATAGGCGCATACGAAAGGTTCTGAAAGAATTGAAAAATAAACAACCCGACCTGAGGAACTACCAACAACGGAAGAACTAGCAACAGCGGGAGAAACCGTTTCTAACCTCAGCTTCACCCCCTTCCTCGGGATTCTTTCTTTGATGATATGCCCTAAGCCCCTTTCAGAAGACCGAAGTCATTGGTGCTTTGCATAAGGGGTAAGAGCGCCATAAAGACTATTGGTACCTATCATAGACTTGACTCATTTTATGGGCTTGAATTCCTTTCCCCGAGTTAGAGGGGTTTTCTGAAGGTCTTCCTCAAGGGCCACTTGGTTCTCAAAAAGACTGTTACCACCCGGCCAGAGTAGAAGTAGGCAAACGGATGTTTCTGGGGGGAACTACGGGAGACGGAGACAGGTGGTTAGGCGAGATTCTAACTTCTGGCTCATCGCAATTCCATTTCTTAAAGTGCAAGTCCAGTTTTCTCTTTTTATGAAAGTGAAAGTCAGGTTAGCCCCTTCTTTAAATTCCAAAGATGCTCTCAAATTGCTGTTAAAGATTATTTTACCCTAAGGCTTCTCGCGGTCAGGCAAGCGTGGCAGAGCGTAGCATGTATCCAGCCATCCGAACTACTTACTGAAGGGCAAGCACCAACGAATTACTCACTTCATTCACAGCGCGGGGGAGAGACAGAGAGGGGTCAGTAATAACTCACAGCCGGGGTAAAAAGGTCCTACTTCCTTACTCACTCAAGTCATTGCTTTGACCGAACCATAGGCCGAAAAGAAAAGATTTTTTAGATACTTGTTACAGGCCTGACCAAGAGCGCAAAAGAGCTTTATTTAGAATTAGAGTAAGGGCACGCCATTTGCAATGCCTTTTCTTGCTTTCGACAGGACCCCCTTCCGACAGGAGAAAAAAGATTACGCCAATGCCAATTGCCAATGATATAGAGTTTCTAGCGATTACGACTATAAAGGGCAGGAGATGAATTAAAGAATCGTACTGCAACTGCTGAAGAGAGATCAGAGCTAGTACTAGAGGAAGCGATAGCGGACAAAAGAGCTCAGAGAGCAGTGCAGCTAAGCGGGAAGATCTGTGATCTATTTGAAAGAGCATATCGCAAAGACCGGTATATTGCACATACTGATTGATTGTATAGATTGAGTCTCAATTAGAGAGTTATGATATATCTATAGTACCCCCGCCGATGAGACTTTCCAGCTCGAGGCTAGAAGCTACCAACACTTTAATACAAACAAAAAAAGAAATCGGAATTCGTGGGGCCCGAGGCCTTACAGAAAAAGATCGATGAACGATTAAGCGAGACTTTGCCTTAGAGACCAATGAAATGAGACCAAGAAGCTTTATTACACAAAAGTTCTTTGAAGACCTTTTTCTTCTGCTTCCCTGCTTACTATTGCTATCACCTCAACTGCTTTGACCTGCTCACTTAGAGTGAAGATCAATAATGGGCGGAAAGGAGTTCACACAAGACCACAGAGCGAGAGAGAGAGCCTTCGCTTACCTGTTTAACCGTGCCCTCCTATCACACCTATCTCCCTTTTCCTTCAGTCACATCCAGTCTCAGTTCTGCTTCCAACTACCGAGCTTGGACGTATAGCAAGATTGAATAAGAGATATGGCATACGGGAATAGTATATGAAATCACAAAGGCTGGAAAGAGACTGGAGAGGAGCGTGGAAAATACTTAATAAAGCACCTTAGCAATTACTAGTAATGCCCCTATCGACCTCAGTCTTGTTTTTTGCTAGCTTTAGTCTAGAACTAGACTATCTCATTAAACGTCGAATATCCCTATGATGCTAGCCAGTGAAAAAGGAAGGAGTCTACTTCTTTGCTGGCTTGACTCCAGAACTAGTAGAGGAAGGAAGCGATGATCGGTCTATCCCATTAAGCGTAATCCCGCTAGCCAATGAAAGGACTACTCTTCTTGGACTGTGAGCGACGACACCAGATCAGAGCTAAGTGAGAGACGATAAATGCGATTAAACTGCTTTATAACTGCTCGATTTATAAGTCTTGCCTAAGTCCTAGACTTGAATGAAGCAGCCTGGCTGAAAGTCGTATTTGCTTTTGCTTTTCTTCTCTTGTTCTCTTTTCTTAGTTAGGCCCAAGAAAGTACAAGATATAGCTTTACTAATATACTAAGATGATAGCTAGAGACTAGAGATGAGAGTGCAGGATCTAGATTTGTAACAAATATTCGACTTTGCTTATGCAAATTGTTATGTACCAAAACCAAAGAATATCGTCGATGGGATACAAAAAAAGAGGATCCTACTTCGCTCATGCACCGTCTTTTAACCCTCCTACCGCTGGTAAAGCTAGCAGTCTAATAAAATTTCTGCATGTTAAGACAGCACACTAGTACATTTTCATTGACCACTGAGACCAACCCCCAAGCCCGGTCTTTGAACTAATAAAGATGGCATAGTAGAAAACTTCAGACTAACTATCATCGCGCTTGAAGTCCACCCAAGACCCCGGCTTCTCGTGATGAGCGCAGCAAACGGTGTTTGCGCCAGAGGAGGGTGGTGAGAACCGTTGAGCCATTGGCTTGCTGAGCTTTTCTGATTTGGGTTTCTCACCCACATCACCGAGAGGAGGGCTTTTTTCGTTATAGAAAAGAAAGGTCAATGAAAGGATTCAGTAATGACGCCATGCATCACCATTGAGTGCTGTGCTGAAGAGAAAAAAACCGAAAAAAGTTCCCCACATTGGGAGAGAAAAGAGAAGACTGCGGTCAATGATCAATTGTGCACATCCTTTTTGGATGGTCGGCTTAGAGTGAAAGCATACGAACATAGACTTTGTGACTGACTTCGCCGTATAAGCATATCTTCACTGAAAGTCATTAGGGCTGCTTTTGCCCATGCCATGAATGAGAGTGAGTCCAGTCCATCTTCCTTCCCTGGATATGCTGTGTCCTCTACATTCGCTTCGTCCTCCGCCTCTACTGCGCAAAGATTTTGATCCCCCGTTTAGTGAGTCGTGAAAGCACCTACCTTATGTTTAGACGTATTGGTTTCAGTGAAAAGCCAAATAGAGAGTTTTGCGTGTGCCTGCTTTAGTAAGAGTAAGGAAAAAGCTTGAAAAGCGTACTTGCTTTAACAACGGAAAGAGGTTCCTTCAGCGGTTCAGCTTTAGGTCTCGGTTCAGGTGCTTTTCATGATTGTGGTGTTTGATTGGGCACGGGCGTTCCTGTCCTTACTTAGAGGTCAAGTTGCCACCTGTCTATCGAAGGGGGATTTCCCAGCCTATCTCGGTATATGTTACCGAAAGAAGGAAGAAGAATCTAATGATTTCCCTAATTCTGTGAGAAAGAAAAACCAGTTTGTTAGAGCTGGGGCAGAGAAGCAATCAACAGAATGGGTCCCTGTTGTTCACAAGTGAAGGCACTGAACGGATCAAGATCTCGTAAATTCATTGTCTTTCTTGATTCAAATCAGAAAGAACTTCTTTCGCTATTGAAGCCATGCCTGAGCTGTCAGCTTATTAGCATCCCTCTTC
>JAKNSD010000123.1:0-207268 GCA_023525715.1 Cichorium intybus
CTTGCCTATTCCATTACATTGTGTCCCGTAATGTTTGGATTCGGATTAAAAGAAGTTGGGATTATCATGTCGTTTGCAAAAAGCATCATTTTATCCAACACTTCGTAAAAAAATTTATGAATTGTTTGCTTGGAGTGTTGGAATCTACGTTTGATGACCACGTAACGTTGATTGTGACCAATCATCATAAAAAACATAGCCATCTTTTCCTCAACCGAAATATGTTTGCTGTCTTTTAACGAGTAGTGTAATCTAAAATGTGTGCAAAGTCGAAGGAAAGATTCACGGGACATGCGTAGTAGCTCCATGCATTGATTTGGCATTACCTTTCAATAACTCTATCGTGTATTGATGTCCCGACATGCGCGAATCATTATCCCGCTTTCGTTTCACACTTTTCTTCAAACAAAACCGAACATACGCGTACAGAAGAATTACAATAATAAACTTTTTTTCATAATCCATTGTGAACCTGTTAAACATCAAACTTTAAAGTCATATTTACAAACATCAAACTTTAAAGTCATATATACAAACTTTAAACTCATATATACAAACTTTAGCAAAAAAATGCAACAAACTTTAACATAACATATAATGCAACAAACTTTAACATAACATATAATGCAACAAACTTTAACATAACATATAATGCATCAAACTTTAACATAACATTTAATGCATCAAACTTTAGCAAAAAGTCATATGATGTTTCCAACATAAGCAACAAGCTTATGTTGGAAAGCAGCTAAAAACAGAGGATCAATCGGCTCTAAACCAACAAGCTTCAACTTCTCATAACATTCATCAGTTGTTGGCCCATCCTTGTTGTTGACCAAATGTTGTAAAGCTTTTTGAATATCAAGTGCTAAATCATCCGCATTGATAGAGGGTTTCGAGGTCTTTGCCCTTTTGTTGGGTCGATCATCCTTTGGAGATGTATAGGCTCTCGAGGAAGCACCAATGGGAGAAGTGCCGACATTTGGAGAAGTGTCGACATTTGGAGAAGTGTCGGCATTAGGAGTTGTCTCAGGAATTAGCTCACTAGTTTTATGGGAAACACCATCATCATCTAGCATATTATGAAAAGGTATGTCTGTAATTTGTAGTGGTTGGCGATGACATGAAGATGATCCAACCCCTGATGATGCCTGGGTTGATGTCCACTTGTACTTCCCAGTAGCAGCATTTCCATCAAACAGAGTTGCACAATGTTCTGGGAAAGGTAATGGGGACGGTTTTCAATGATGCAGCCTTTGGATGACCCTAAACCCATTAAATGGAAACTAATATAAGAATTATATTTACCAAGTTAAAAGACAAATGCTAACAAATTATATGTAAGCATACCTTCCTAAAGTCTTCCCATTCCTCTGCCGTCATGTGAAAAGTGTCTGTTTGAGCGTTGTATATGTTACCGGTTTGTTTTTCAAATACACCCAGCCAATGTACTTTGCTTTAAGATTATCATAAGCATTCTTCAATTTTTTTTGGGACGCATCAATGCCAAACCTTTCATTAAGAACCCTTCCTAACCTAATCCACGAGTCTTTTTTCAAACTCAAACCGTTCCTACCGAACTTAGTTACTTCTTCGATACATGTTTCCAACAAACATTTTTGTTGCACGGTGGTCCATTGTATTTTTCCCCCATTTCTAGTAACCATTCAAAACAAAATTCAGCAAACAAATATAATGCAAAACACAAATAAGCAAACAAATATGGTGCAAAACACAAATCAGCAGCAAATCAGATGCAAATCAGATGCAAATCAACAAGAAAAATCGATGCTTTTCAGATGCAAATCTCAACAAACACATTCTAAACAAATCAGCAACAGGAGGTAGCGTGATTGATGCAGAAATCGAACCAAATCAGAAACAAATCAGCAAGCAAAAATCAGCAAGCAAAATGCACAAATAAACAAGCAAAAATTGGAATATTGATGCAGAAATCGAACCAAATTATGGAGTAAATCAGCAAGCAAAATGCACAAATCAGCAAGCAAAAATCGGAACTATTTATGCAGAAATCGAAACTATTGATGCAGAAATCGAAACCCTAAACATGTTAGAAAGAAAATCGGAACTTTATAGAAGAAATCGCAAGAAACATTCAAACCCTACAGTAGACAAATCGCAACCCTAGAAAGAAGAAGAAGGGGTACCTGATGTTGGAATCGAGATTGGAAGGAGAAGGAGATGACCAGCAGCCGGCAGCCGGCGATGGAGCAACAGCCGGCGATGGAGCAGGGTACCTGATGTCGGTATCGCCTTGAGAGTCCCAGACGTGAGGTTTGAAGTAGCGTGATTTTTTGAAGGTAGCGTATTTTTTTTGAAGGGGTACGCGTGTTTTTTTTGAAGGGGTACGCGTATTTTTTTTGAAGGGGTACCCTAGACCTCATTATCAGTGGCTCATTCTATTATTTCTCTCTGGAATTTTCGATCCACTCTCCTCCTAGCTTGGGTGTGACTTTCATTTGAGGCAGGATATTTTTGCTGCTCAGCTTCCAGAAAATTCTAAAAGGTTGGTTTTTCTAATCTTATTCTTTTAGTTAATTTTCTTATGGCCTTTAGGTTTTGTTATATGTTCAATTAGAAGAAAACATAGATCCTTATAGATTGCATGTGAACTTAGGTTATTTAGTTCATGGTTGCAGAAAATCTTTCAGTGGTATCAGAGCCTGTTTTGTTTTCTTGTGGAATTGTTATAACTGTTTAGGGTTTAAAGCCTATAAACCCTAATTTTTTATGTGGATCGATTTCTAGGATTAGGGTTTTGGAAACCCTAATCCCCCCTTGCTATTTTTTCGAAAATTTCAATTAGGGTTTTAGGAGGTTTTCTATTTTTGGTAACTTTATTTGTTAGTTAAATGGATAACCTTAAACCCCATTATTTGAATTCGAAATCTAGGGGGTTTAGGATAGGTTTTAATTAATTTGATTAATTTGGATAAACCTACCTACATTTGAATTAATTTAATTAATTGTTAATTAAAAGATAATTCAAAAGGGATTTAATTAATTTTAAAATTGCGAAATTAATGGAATAAATCCAGAAAAAAATATTTTAAAATGTTTAAAATATTTAGATTTAATTAATTGATAATTAAAATTGATTAAATCGAATTTAAGGTTTAATTTAATTCAAAATTTAATTGTTAAATTTGGTAAAATTAAAAGATAAACCTTGAATATTTTAAAGGGTTTTTAAAATACATCTTATATATGTTATTAATTGTTAATACTATATGTATAAGATAAAATTGGTCAGTCAATTCAATAGTAGGCCTCATTCACGAAGCTGGTCTATAAAGTGGGTATAAGGAGGCTGCCTATAAAATGGCAGTCTAATGGGTGAACACTCTCGCCCACCGCTCGCCTGATCAGTGGAGGGTCGTTAGCCGAACAGTTTTGATCAGACCACTTAATCATTAAAAGTATAATGATCAAAGTACTAGAACCTTTACACAAAATCCCAATCTAGTTACTTTAGAAAAATGTGAATTTGATGCTACCCCATGAAATTGCACATTGCACTTTATGAAACGTTGGTGGAGCGTGTGTGGTTTACCGGCACACCAATGGGAGTTCATAAAGAGTGGCAATGGGTGTCTCGGGTGTTATCATTGTTGATGGAGCGTGTGTTGTTAACCGGCACATCAATTTGAGATGATAATGGACCCCGAGAGTACCAAGCTAATTTTCATGGTTATTCACACCCGGTTTGTGATCCTCGGCATCCCAGTCACAAACGGTGGGGCATATCCGAGATTAAACATGCTATTGAACAGTTCAATAAATCTCAAAAGAAACTAGGAATTCCATTTATAATAAGATTATTTTTCCGCGGTGGAATTGGCTGAATCGTCATTCGCCTACCTTTATGAAATTTGCTTATAGATTACGACATCCCTCTTCTATCTTGCAAATTGTTATAGTTGGATCCTAGCCTTATTTTATATTGGGTTATTATAAGGACCGACAAGTATCTAATTAAACTTACCTTCTTTTATAGATGTATTCTGCTGATCAATCCGCTCCCCACTCAAACTCCAGTGTTCCCTCTATCCTCTCACTGTGTTCCAAGGTTCAATTGAACGGGACAAACTACAATGACTGTATTAGAAATATCAAGATGGCTCTGAGGTACGAGAACAAAGAGTATGTCCTCGAGACCGAGCTTGTCGATATTGACCCTGAAATTGCTACTCCCGAGGAGATTGCCTTGTACCAAAAACATTCTGATGATGCGACCAAAGTGGCCTGCATCATGATCGCCACAATGAACCCCGAATTGCAAAGGATTGTTGGGTGTCGTAACCAACAAAATAAAAGAGTTGAAATATGGTTTTAAAATGATTTATTAATTACCAATATTTCGTGATTACACTACTTGTTATAAATACTAACTATGTAGTATAAATGGCAAGTAGGGTCGATCCACAGGGAGCGATGGTCTAATGAATTATGCCTTGATTTCACGGAAGTCAAACTTGTAAAGAGAGTAACCAAAAAGGGGGATTTTGATGAATAATTGGACAACAATAATGTAAAGGTCGAGAACAAGTAACTTGGGACAAAATATATAGAATGATTGCTTTTATAATTTGGGGACATATTCTGGTTTTGTATTTTGAGTCATATGATTGGAAATAACAATAAGAATGATGTTTATAACTTTAATCTTTCTAAGTTGGTACTTTGTGTATGCCGAAAGCTCGCACATACACCATTCACCTAATGTACCTTAGTCAAGAGAAGCTCGTTAACTAAGACTAATCTTACTAATCAAATCTAGATTAGTCAAGTGTATGACGAAAGCTCGTACATACACCATCGTAGAATTTGAATGAAAGATTGCATTATGTTTTATGTGAATGTTCTCAAGAATGTTCAATACTCCTAAACAAGCGTTGGAGCGTCAAAACATGTGATATGATTTTCACCAATTAAAGATGATTGTCACAAATAACATTTTATAAAACAATTACGGATTTCATAATTTGTATGACTAGATTGATTTATATTTGAGATCAAATGACCAATATGAAATAAATAAAATCAAACGTTTGTTAAGCCTCAAAATCATATCACTAGAAAGATATAAAATCAAACATCAAACTTTATATTAAATCACAATCATAATCCTTAATACAAAACCAGAAAATAAGGTTACTAGCCACTCATGACTAGTAAAAGATAAAAGAACTTACAAGATGAAGATAATCCACACTTGAAGTTACACACAAACACAATGTATCTAGAGAGTATTCAGAAGTTAATGGAATAAGAGATGATTCTAAGGCTCACTAGACACATCTATTTATACTAACACACCAAGGGCAAAATGGTAAAATGGACAATGGCAAACATCATCATTCCAACACCCATTATCTTCATCACATGGCCTCAAAATCAGGTTGGATCTGGATCTGGTCGTATAGCATGGGAATGACAGCACAAGAGTGAATAAACAACTCAAAGTGGGCTAAAAAGTAGATCTGGTCACCAGGAAGAGTTACACGGCCGTGTAACTTCTTGGGCCAAGATTACACGGTCGTGTAATCCTGCAAAGTTCCTGGACCCTACCCTGAGCTGACATGGCATCCACGTGGCATAACAAAGTTACACGGCCGTGTAACTTATAGGGCAAAAGTTACACGGTCGTGTAACATTCTGACTTTGGGATGATTTTCAATTTTTGTAACTTCTTCGTTTGAGCTCCGTTTCTTCTGAAATTTCTTGTGTAGCTTCCCATTGTCATCCAATGCAAGATTCAATCCTCAAAAACACCTGAAAACAACCACAAAGTGTGAAAGTAGGTTGCTATTCTTGAAATCCCGAAAAATATGAAAATATGCAATAATGAGAATGAAATGCAAGGTAAAACAAGGATAAAAAGGCATGAAAACATGCTTAGAAATACACCTAACAAATATCCCCAAGCTTAGACTTTTCTTGTCCTCAAGGAAAACAAGGATCTAAACAATGTGGAAAACAAACTACAAAGTATAAAAAGAATAGACATCCTAGGTAGCAACCAAGACAACATCAATCATATTTAAAAATCATGTCAATTTGGACCCTACACACATATAAGTTAGACCATCTATTCAAAACAAAAGACCATTAAAAGGAACAAATTTTCATCAATTACTTAGCATAGGCACGTTGGGACAAAAGATAAACTCACACATGAAACCTTCACTATTTATTCAAAGCATCTCGCAAACAAAGGATGTGCTCACAATTGTTCACTCCTCTCGTGTTTATTCACTCATGTCACAAGATGTGTGACCTTGCAAGCTCCATTTTTAAGATTTGGCTATAAACACTCATTTTTATAGGAGGGGCGCTCGGATATCGAATCTAGGAAGCTTATACTAAGTTGACTTTGCTCAAATCCTCCAACCGACCTCATTTGCATATTTATTTATTAAACACATGTTTTTTCAAAACAGAGGGACAAAAATTTACAACTCGATTCCTATTTACAAATGATAGATACCTAGACGACCGAGACAACCAAATCTTTTAAACTTCAACTTGACCCAAGATGAATGAAGAATTTTTAAAAACTTGGTCAATGAAGTTTAAAACCAAAATTGGATTTAGTTGTTGAAAGCAAAAAGGAGGAGGCTTTCAAAACAAGTAATCGCTTTTATTGTATTTTTGTAGGAAATTTTTCACTTTAAATAACTTGAATGATCACTTGGTTCGGTCTTTTTTTTTTTTTTTTTTTTTTTTTTTATTATTTTTTTTTTAGACCAATCTTTTAGAACCAAGTGAAATGATTTCTGGATTTTCACCATAAAAACATTTTCACAAAATTTTACTAAAATGATTAGACAATAATTTTTATGATATTTTTGAAATAATAAAAATTTAAACACACTAATGACCAAAATAATATAAACAAGGTCATATGACACATACTACCACACGAAAAAAAACTAAAAACAAATATAGAAAATAAGATTTTTGTCCATGACTTTGGAAAATCGCGATTTTGAGATAAATCTTATGTTTAATAGTCAATATGCAAATGTATGGTCATGAGGGGGGACTAGTGCAACTTCCATAGTATTTCTCGTAGTTGATTACACACATTGATGAACTCACGGGTGAATAAAGCATCCTTTGCTAGAATAATTTTGATTCAATTTCATGTGTGTTTTATAATTCTCCCAATCGTATCTATGCTAGAAAATTAATAAAAAGAAGTTCCTAATGAAGATCTAAAGTGTCAAAAGATGGTGATGTTGCATGTAGATAGGGGACAAAAATACAAGAAGTTTAACTATGAGATGTATTATGGTTGCAATTTAAAGGTGTCACATAGGTGAGAAGTAAGAGATAACAAAAATGCATGCAAAAGTTTAAAATAAATGCAAGAAATAAAATATTTTTGAAAAATTTTTTTTTTATGGGATTTATTTCCCCATCCCCAAGCTTAAAATAAATGCAATGTCCACAATGCATTAAGGAAGGAGAAGGAAAGAAACAACCTACTGAGGGTCGGGGAAGGGTCCCCGTGGCGGAAATGGAGGGTATGGGTACGGTGGGAAATATGGGTAAGGCGGGAATTGAGGGGGTGGTGGTGCTTGGCTGCCTGGCTGCTGTTGTTGCGGTGGCTGTAGTGGTTGCTGCTGTTGCCATGGGTTGAAGGCAACTGACCTTTGTATGTCAGAGAGTATAGACATAACATCTTGGTTATGTTTATATTGGTTCTCCCTAAACTGGTCAAAATCTTGGCGCAGCTCCATTTGGTGTGTATCAATCTCACCAAGATTATCATAGATGCCTTGATAATCAAGGCGAAGATCCGCAAGCTGGGAGTTGATGCTAGAAAATTGCTCCATGTAGAGACTGTGCTCTGGAGGAAATGAGCTAGCAGAGCTTGAAGGACCAGGCTCCTGGGGCTGTCTTGGTGGTGGACTGGGCTCTCGAGGGGGTAGGTTGGGGGCGGGGAGTTGTAGGCCCATGTTGGAAGGAGGCTTCCAATTTGTGGTGGAGACAGGGTTGGCTAATCGTAGGATTCGGGCATTTCTGTTGTTGACCCGCAGATAGTCGCGTCCGTCGGCTTGCCATATTTCGTCTGATTGGGGGCGTCGAAATAACCTCATACCCTCAAGAACATCAGAGGTGAGGTATCGCTCACCTCTGACTATCTCAAGGTTATCAGGAAACCTGATGCCCAGAGCTGGATGTTTGGCAATTAGAGTGATAATGCCACCGCAATGTAGCTGGCCAGATGAACTTCTACTTAGCTTAAGTAGTTTGTACATGATCCAAGATCCAAAATTTGGGGTTTGAGGCCCTGGATTAATCATGCAGTAGAGAAGCTCAAGCTCATTTAGGCCAGCTTTGCTTATCTCTTCTTGTGGGAAGAGGATAGAGGCGATGATGCGGTGCGTGACTTTTAGGACGGGGTGGATGATGCTGGAGGCTTTGGCATTACTGGGACGGTAGAAGTTCTCAGTGGAAATCTTTGTCCAGAAACGGCCAACTTCACGGTGGAACACTTTGTTCAGTTTGCCTCTTTGGTCATAAGTGTTGGCTATCGGTGCGCCAATGAGCTCACACAACTGGTTTTGTGTGATTTTGTATGACCTGTTGAACATTCTAAAAGACAAAACTGTTGTATGAACGTTAAATTCTACTGAAGACAAAAATTCGATAGTGGGATTTGAATAGCTTATTTCACTAATATTCATCAAACCCTCCCAACCAACATTGGACAGGAGTTTGCGTACTCCTGCCTCTATGTGTAAGTCTCGCAAGGTTGGGATATCAACGAATTTTTGTGCCTGTCCAGTTCTTTCCAAGAAGTTGTAAAAACGTGCCTCTTGGGCATCGGTCATGAATGAGATACCCGCATCACCCATGTCATAGTCCTGCTGTTCGGGCTCTTCATCGGAAGAGCCACTAGAGGCCGAATACACGATTTGCCTTTTACTACCTCTAGAGTAGGTACGGGACGATGATGCCATTTTTTTTTTTTTAGCTTTTTATCAAAGAAATTTGGACAAAAACAACACACAAATATAAACACAAAGGTTTCACAATTCAAAGCCAATAACCAATTATCTAGTCAAAAACCAAAAGTTATGAAGATTTTGAGTTTTGGAAAGAATTTACCGAATTGAAGCTTGACAATGGTGATATTGACCTTGATTCCTTGTATTCTAGCCTTCCCCAAGCTTGAACCTAAGCAATTTCAACAATTTAGCAACTAAAATTCAAAACCCTCATTTTCTAGGGTTTCAAGAAATCCGAATTTCACCATGGATTTGGTTGTTTCTTGTGGTCAAAATGATGGAAAAGCTAAGGAATAATGATACTAACCTTTGTAGTTTAACAAATCAACAAGCAAATGGAAGAAAAAATGAGAAATTTGAACTTTTCTTGGTGGAACTCGGACTCGGCAGGAGCAAGAAGAGCAAATCGCAGCTTTGAAGTGAAAGAAATCAAGTGCCCGGCTTATATAGTGTGCGAAAATGACCAGAATACCCTCGGCCAAAGTTACACGGCCGTGTAACTTTGGCTTGAATAATTACACGGTCGTGTAATGTGTGTTTATGACCAATTCGATTTTTACCATATGTCCAAGTTACACGGTCGTGTAACTTATAGGGCAAAAGTTACACGGGCCGTGTAACATTCTGTACCATTTTTTCGTTTTTCGCTTTTCGTATTTTGAGCCTCGGTAGTCCGTTTTCGATTCCGATCGTTTTCTCACGTAAGTAATTGAAAGTTATAAATAGAAAAATTATAAAAATACAAAAAATTACACTTTGGAAAAATGACAAAAATACCCCCGGGTTGCCTCCCGGTTAGCGCACTTGTTTAACGTCTTTGGCTCGACACGGGCCCGTGTTTGGGTTTAAGGACTCATACACGGGGGTTGAGGAAAACTTACCTTGGACATTCCTCCATGTCCACTCCTTGGTTGGTAGAGAAACACTCGGTAAACCGTTTGAAATGGTGTTTGTATCTCGTTTGTTTTGGTAAAGGAGGTGGATCTTTATTTTGCAAATCCAGATCATTGCGTTGATGATCCTGGCGATCCACAGGCTTGGACCCTTCAGTAAGTCCAGTTGTTGTTTCGTTCATAGAAACCATTGCTACTAAATTTTTATTTTCATGCTCATCTGGTAACAATGAATTGTTTTCCCTTTGGTTTTCGGGTGGCACATCGCTTGGGTAGCGGATGGATTGATCAATATTGAAGGTTACAACTTCACCATCGAATTCCATAGATAGGGTACCATTAAAAACATCAATTTTTGTTCTCGATGTTTTTAAGAATGGTCTCCCTAAAAGTGTGGAACTTGAATTTGGTGAGTCGTCATCTCCCATATCGATGATATAAAAATCAGCGGGAAAAACCAAGTTATTCACTTGGACTAATACGTCTTCCAACACGCCTTTTGGACGTATGGTAGATTTATCGGCCAATTGAATAACGACTCCGGTGCGTTTCAATGTCCCTTTCTTTAAGTTTTTGAAAGTTGAAAGTGGCAGGACATTGATAGAGGCACCGAGATCAAGCATGGCTCTCGGTATGTTTGTATCCCCCAATTTACAAGGAACCGTGAATACGCCCGGATCCCCGTATTTTGGTGGCAATCTTTTTTGTATGATTGCCGAGACATTCTCGTTGACTTTTATTGTCTCATCCCCTTTGAGTTTCTTTTTAGATGTGCAAAGTTCCTTAAGGAACTTAGCATATCTAGGAACTTGTTTAATGGCCTCAAGTAAGGGAATGTTTACCTCCACCTTGCGGAACGTGGCCATGATTTCTCTATCTTCCCTTTCTTTCTTTGATTCTAAGAATCTCGAAGGAAAAGGAGGTGATGGAGTATGGCTTGGAATTTCCGCTTGCTTTGTGCCTTCTTTTTCCGCATCTTTGGGCACACTTGGGTCCTTGCAAACCTTCCCGCTTCTAAGGGAGATGGCACTCACGTTGTGCCTTGGGTTTGCTTCTGTTTGGGCTGGCAATTTAGTATCCAGCCTACTTTCCAACTTGCCAACCGCTGTTGCAAGTTGTGATATTTGTTTTTCCAAGAATTGGATGCTTGCTTTTGTCTCTTGCTGAAAAGATATTGTATTTTTAGCCAAGTTAGAGACAATTTCCTCCAAAGACATACCTGAGGGGTTTCGTGGTGCGGTATGTTGTGGTTGATATTGAGGTCTCGGTTGTGCATTTCTCCATGATTGATTGTTGTCAAAATTCCTGGAATTTTGTCCCACGTGGTCACCCATAGCATTTACATGCTCGTTTTCATCTTGCAAGGATGGGCACATGTCGGTCGGGTGACCATGTTGTAAGCAAATTCCACAAGCTCTTGCTTTTGGTTCGGCTCCTCTCTCTTTAGTTAACAAAATGACAGCTTTTGTTAGTTCAGATATTTGAGTTTCAATGTGAGGAGTACTTACTTGCTTTTCTCCTCGTGGAGTGTCGGAATACCATTCATCTTCTCCGATTGAATGCTTTGAATCTTCGGCCAAAGTAGCTATTAAGGCCCGGATTTGGGACGGAGTCTTGTCTAGCAAGGCTCCACCACTTGAAGCATTTATAATTCGCCTATCAAGATGAGATAGGCCTTCACAAAAATTTTGGAGAAGTTGGTGTTCAGACAAACCGTGTTGTGGGCACCGAGCGCAAAGTTTCTTAAACCTCTCCCAATATGTGTGCAAGGATTCTCGTCGTCCTTGACGCAAGGTGAGAATCTCTCTACGTATGCTTGAAGCTTTTGGCTCCGGGAAGTATTTGTCAAGGAATGCTTGAGCAATATCGTTCCATGTTGTTATCGTCCCCGGTGGGAGATAGTACAACCATTCTTTTGCGGCATCGTAAAGAGCAAAGGGGAATGCCCTTAGCTTGATTTGGTCTTCTGTCACATTATGGGGCTTCATACCCGAACATACTACATGAAATTCCTTAAGGAATTTATGAGGATCTTCATTTTCCAAACCTCTAAAGGTTGGAAGTAAGTGTATGAGCCCGGATTTTAGCTCAAAATTCTCCACATTGGGATAATTTATACACAAAGGTTGTTGTGTATCTTTTCGCTCACCCCATTGTCTTAAGGTCTTTTCTTCGTCACCCATTTTTAATGGGTTAGAAGAAAGATCGGGAATAGAAGTAGAAGTGGAAGGTGGTGTAGGAGAGAGTGTTGGTGTAGTATGAGATCTTTGGTAATCAAGCTTCTTTCGAAGCTTAGTTTGCTTTCTTAATATTTTTGCGGTCTTTTCTATTTCTTTATTGATCTCAAGAGGTGTACCTGTTCGATCAGATCTGGGCATAAAATATTAGTAATACCGTGCTCCCCGGCAACGGCGCCAATTTGTTGGGTGTCGTAACCAACAAAATAAAAGAGTTGAAATATGGTTTTAAAATGATTTATTAATTACCAATATTTCGTGATTACACTACTTGTTATAAATACTAACTATGTAGTATAAATGGCAAGTAGGGTCGATCCACAGGGAGCGATGGTCTAATGAATTATGCCTTGATTTCACGGAAGTCAAACTTGTAAAGAGAGTAACCAAAAAGGGGGATTTTGATGAATAATTAGACAACAATAATGTAAAGGTCGAGAACAAGTAACTTGGGACAAAATATATAGAATGATTGCTTTTATAATTTGGGGACATATTCTGGTTTTGTATTTTGAGTCATATGATTGGAAATAACAATAAGAATGATGTTTATAACTTTAATCTTTCTAAGTTGGTACTTTGTGTATGCCGAAAGCTCGCACATACACCATTCACCTAATGTACCTTAGTCAAGAGAAGCTCGTTAACTAAGACTAATCTTACTAATCAAATCTAGATTAGTCAAGTGTATGACGAAAGCTCGTACATACACCATCGTAGAATTTGAATGAAAGATTGCATTATGTTTTATGTGAATGTTCTCAAGAATGTTCAATACTCCTAAACAAGCGTTGGAGCGTCAAAACATGTGATATGATTTTCACCAATTAAAGATGATTGTCACAAATAACATTTTATAAAACAATTACGGATTTCATAATTTGTATGACTAGATTGATTTATATTTGAGATCAAATGACCAATATGAAATAAATAAAATCAAACGTTTGTTAAGCCTCAAAATCATATCACTAGAAAGATATAAAATCAAACATCAAACTTTATATTAAATCACAATCATAATCCTTAATACAAAACCAGAAAATAAGGTTACTAGCCACTCATGACTAGTAAAAGATAAAAGAACTTACAAGATGAAGATAATCCACACTTGAAGTTACACACAAACACAATGTATCTAGAGAGTATTCAGAAGTTAATGGAATAAGAGATGATTCTAAGGCTCACTAGACACATCTATTTATACTAACACACCAAGGGCAAAATGGTAAAATGGACAATGGCAAACATCATCATTCCAACACCCATTATCTTCATCACATGGCCTCAAAATCAGGTTGGATCTGGATCTGGTCGTGTAGCATGGGAATGACAGCACAAGAGTGAATAAACAACTCAAAGTGGGCTAAAAAGTAGATCTGGTCACCAGGAAGAGTTACACGGCCGTGTAACTTCTTGGGCCAAGATTACACGGTCGTGTAATCCTGCAAAGTTCCTGGACCCTACCCTGAGCTGACATGGCATCCACGTGGCATAACAAAGTTACACAGCCGTGTAACTTATAGGGCAAAAGTTACACGGTCGTGTAACATTCTGACTTTGGGATGATTTTCAATTTTTGTAACTTCTTCGTTTGAGCTCCGTTTCTTCTGAAATTTCTTGTGTAGCTTCCCATTGTCATCCAATGCAAGATTCAATCCTCAAAAACACCTGAAAACAACCACAAAGTGTGAAAGTAGGTTGCTATTCTTGAAATCCCGAAAAATATGAAAATATGCAATAATGAGAATGAAATGCAAGGTAAAACAAGGATAAAAAGGCATGAAAACATGCTTAGAAATACACCTAACAAGGATATACGAAGACTACTGGCCCTTTGAGATGCACAAGGAGCTTGCGGAAAAGTTCCGCAAGCAAGAGCGCATCGAGAGGTGCGAGGTGGTCAAGGACTTCACGAACAGCAAAACTAAAGATGGAGAGTCCATCTGCACTCATGTGCAAAGAATGCAAGGTTACGTGGAGCGGCTTCGAAAGCTTGCGATGCCTGTACCGGAGCAGTTGGCCGTTGACATAGTGCTTAACTCCTTACCGAGTTCTTATGACCAGTTCAGGCTGGCTTATCATTTGAACAACAATCAGGCTAATATGACTGAGTTGCATCGTATGCTTCGAGTAGCTGAGGACGGGATGAAGGGTAAAAGTGTACCCTCGGTTAATCAGCCCGTCCTAGCCATTGGAAGTGGCAAAGGAAAGAAAAGGAAGGGCCCTCCTAAGCAAAATTGGAGGGAAAAGGTTCAGGTCGGGTCATCCAGTAATGTCTCGAGAACCAAGACTTCCCACATTCCTTGTGTGGCCAACCCCGATGAAGCCAACTGTTTCTACTGCAAAGAGAAGGGCCATTAGAAAAGAAGCTGCCCCAAATACTTGCAGGATGTCAAGGATGGGAAAATAAAGCCATCGACAGCAGGTATATACACTATCTCTAAAAACTCACCATCTTCTAATTCTTGGGTCCTTGATACAGGATGTGGTTTTCACATTTGTTCTGATCCGCAGGGCCTAAAGGAAAGCAGGGAAGTGGAGCACGGTAGACTAAATTTGATCATGGGCAATAGGAGATCGTCCCCTGTTACCAAGATCGGCGTTTACAGTTTAGTGCTTAGTAGTGATGTTAGTATAGAGTTATTTAATTGTTGCTATTCGCCAGAAATGGCAAGAAACATTATTTCATTTCACGCATTGTTCAGACAAGGATTTCAATTTTCTTTTGATAATAAAATTGGCTCGATTTCTGTTTTCAAAAATGGTATTTTGACTTTTACTGCTTATCCTTGTGATGGTGTGTATGAAACTGTTGAATGTGTTGACAATTTAGGACATAGTGCAAATTATATTGATTCTACTAGTGGTGTAGAAAAGGCATGTATGTGGCATAGTCGGCTCGGGCACATCAGCAAGAAACGCATCGCCCAACTCCAAAAGGATGGAGTGTTGGAATCATTCGACCTCAGGTCGGATGATGTATGCGAATCTTGTCTGTTGGGCAAGATGACTAAATCACCTTTCAAAGGATCTTTTGAAAGAGGTGAGGGTCTGCTGGACATCATTCACACGGATGTGTGTGGTCCATTCAGATCAACCACAAAGGATGGCACGCGGTTCTACGTGACCTTTACCGACGATTTTAGTAGATACGGTTATATCTACTTGATCAAGCACAAGTCGGACACCTTTGAAAAGTTCAAAGAGTTTAAGAACGAGGTAGAGAATCAATTAGGCAGGAAGATAAAGATGCTCAGGTCTGACAGAGGTGGAGAGTATCTAAGTATCGAGTTCCTAGACTATCTAAAGGAATGCGGAATAGTTTCACAGTTGACACCTCCCAGGATACCACAGTTGAACGGTGTTGCAGAAAGGCGCAACCGGACCCTGTTGGACATGGTTCGTTCCATGATGAGTCGAGCTTCACTTCCCATTCACTTCTGGGGGTATGCCTTAGAGACTGCCGCCCATATCTTCAATCTTGTCCCAACTAAGAAGGTTGCTAAAACACCTCATGAGATGTGGACGGGGAAAGTTCCCTCGTTAGCACACATCAAGGTCTGGGGTTGTGAGGCTTTCGTTAGACGAGAGACTCAAGACAAACTCGCAGAAAGAAGCGAAAGGTGTTTCTTCCTTGGTTATCCTAAACAGTCCTTTGGATATCTATTCTACAGACCGAGCGAGGACGAGGTCTTTGTAGCTAGACGAGCGGTCTTTCGAGAGAGAGAGCTCATATTCAAAGAGGACAGTGGGAGTACCATTGATCTGGAAGAAATTCAAGAGTCATCAGATGACACAACCTTAGGAGAAACTAGCAACCAACATGAGGAAGAAGTTCCTGTTGGTCCGACAGATGTATCCTTACCTCTTAGGCGTTCTGGTAGGGTTAGCATGCCACCCGAGTTTTATGGTTTCCATATAACTTCGGATGGGGACACGTTTGTCAGTGATAGGACACTAATAAATTTGGATGAACCAGCTAACTACCAGAAAGCAGTGGCGGGCCCTGAGTCTGCCAACTGGAAAGAGGCCATGGATAGCGAGATCAAGTCCATGTATGACAATCAAGTTTGGAACTTGGTTGACAACGTACCGGGTCGAAAGACAGTCGGGTACAAATGGATCTTCAAGAAGAAGACCGAGATGGACGGAAAAGTACACACTTTCAAGGCAACACTGGTTGTGAAGGGCCTTACTCAAACCCCAAGGGTTGACTATGACGAGACCTTCTCACCAGTAGCCAAGATAAAGTCTATTAGGATTATGCTGGCCATAGCTGCATTTCATGACTATGAAATTTGGCAGATGGACGTCAAAACCGCCTTCCTTAATGGAAAGTTGGCTGAGGATGTCTACATGAATCAGCCAGAGGGTTTTGTCGTTGCAAAGTATCCTAATAAGGTGTGTAAGCTTGAGAGATCAATCTATGGATTGAAGCAAGCTTCTCGCAGCTGGAATCTTTGTTTCCATGAGAAAGTCAAAGAGTTTGGTTTCTCTAGGAGCGAGGATGAGTCCTGCGTATATGTCAAGGCTAGTGGGAGTATAGTCACCTTTCTGGTGCTGTATGTCGATGACATACTGCTCATGGGAAACGATATTCCAACCTTGCAAGGTGTCAAGGCTTGGCTTGGGAAATGTTTCGCCATGAAGGACCTAGGAGAGGCTGCCTATATTCTCGGGATAAGAATATTGAGAGATAGGAAGAAGAGACTAATTGGACTTAGTCAGGGTACATACTTGGAAAAGGTACTGAAAAGGTTTAGTATGGAAAATTCCAAGAAGGGAGAGCTGCCTATCCAAAGTAATGCAAAATTGAGTAAGACTCAAAGTCCGAGTACAGACGAAGAAATAGCTGAAATGAGTCGGGTACCTTACGCTTCGGCTGTAGGATCGATCATGTACGCTATGACGTGTACTCGCCCTGACATGGCCTTTGCTTTAAGCATGGTCAGTCGGTACCAGGGTAACCCTGGAAGGGCGCATTGGATAGCTGTAAAGAATATACTCAAGTATCTGCGAAGAACAAAGGACATGGTGTTAGTCCTTGGAGGCAGTGATACATTGAGAGTTGAAGGATATATAGATGCCAGTTTTCAGACGGATAGAGACAGTGGTCGGTCTCAGTCTGGCTGGGTATTCCTTCTGAACGGTGGAGCGGTAACTTGGAAAAGTTTCAAGCAAGATACGGTGGCTGATTCTACATGTGAATCAGAGTATATAGCAGCAAGTGAAGCGTCAAAGGAAGCGGCTTGGCTGAAGAACTTCATCGGTGACCTTGTAGTAGTTTCGAGTATTCAGGAGCCCATGGAACTGTTCTGCGATAACGAAGGTGCGGTCGCCTTGACAAAGGAACCGCGAGACCATGGAAAGTCCAGACATATCGACAGAAAGTACCACTACATAAGGCATAAGGTAGAAGAAGGTCACCTCGTGGTAAAGAGGGTATCATCAGAAGATAATCCTGCAGATCCCTTGACAAAGGCTCTGAGTAGGATTGAGCATAATCAGCATGCTAGGAGCATTGGATTAAGAGATGATATAAGTTTTTGTAATTAGATAGGTTTTGAAACTTGTAACAATGTTATTGTATTTGACTTTTGTGATTTAATAATGGAGATTTATTAATGAGTAATGGTTTACTAATTTTGTCAATACTTTATCATTGTGTTTCATTTTGCATGTTTTACTTCCTGAATAATTGGATTATTCAAATATCCACAGTCGATTACACTTTTGGGAGTAAGTGTGAAGTAAGACCGTCATGAATTGGTAATAGATTGCTTCTGTCTGCGAGTTTGTCTTGAGTCTCTCGTCTAACGAAAGCCTCACAACCCCAGACCTTGATATGTGCTAACGAGGGAGCTTTCCCCGTCCACATCTCATGAGGTGTTTTCGCAACCTTCTTAGTTGGGACAAGATTGAGGATATGGGCGGCAGTCTCTAAGGCATACCCCCAGAAGTGAATGGGAAGTGAAGCTCGACTCATCATGGAACGAACCATGTCCAACAGGGTTCGGTTGCGCCTCTCTGCAACACCGTTCAACTGTGGTGTCCTGGGAGGTGTCAACTGCGAAACTATTCCGCATTCCTTTAGATAGTCTAGGAACTCGATACTTAGATACTCTCCGCCTCTGTCGGATCTGAGCATCTTTATCTTCCTGCCTAATTGATTCTCTACTTCGTTCTTAAACTCTTTGAATTTTTTAAAGGTGTCCGACTTGTGCTTGATCAAGTAGATGTAACCGTATCTACTAAAATCGTCGGTAAAAGTCACGTAGAACCGCGTGCCATCCTTTGTGGTTGATCTGAATGGACCACACACATCCGTGTGAATAATGTCCAATAGACCCTCACCTCTTTCAAAAGACCCTTTGAAAGGTGATTTAGTCATCTTGCCCAACAGACAAGATTCGCATACATCATCCGACTTGAGGTCGAATGATTCCAACACTCCATCCTTTTGGAGTTGGGCGATGCGTTTCTTGCTGATGTGCCCGAGCCGACTATGCCACAGACATGCCTTTTCCACGTCACTAGTAGAATCAATATAATTTACACTTTGTCCTAGATTGTCAACACATTTCACAGTTTCATACACACCATTACAAGGATAAGCAGTAAAATTCAAAATACCATTTTTGAAAACAGAAATAGATCCAATATTATTATCAAAAGAAAAATGAAATCCTTGTCTGAATAATGCGTGAAATGAAATAATATTTCTTGCCATTTCTGGCGAATAGCAACAATCTAATAAATCTAAACAAACTTCACTACTAAGCACTAAACTATAAACTCCAATCTTGGTAACAGGGGACGATCTCCTATTGCCCATGATCAAGTTCAGTCTACCGTGCTCCACCTCCCTGCTTTCCTTTAGGCCCTGCATATCAGAACAAATGTGAAAACCACATCCTGTGTCAAGGACCCAAGAATTAGAAGATGGTGAGTTTTTAGAGATAGTGTATATACCTGCTGTCGATGGCTTTACTTTCCCATCCTTGACATCCTGCAAGTATTTGGGGCAGCTTCTCTTCCAATGACCCTTTTCTTTGCAGTAGAAACAGTTTGCTTCATCGGGGTTGGCCACACAAGGAATTTGGGAAGTCTTGGTTCTCGAGCCATTACTGGATGACCCGGCTTGAACCTTTTCCCTCCAATTTTGCTTAGGAGGGCCCTTCCTTTTCTTTCCTCTGCCACTTCCAATGGCTAGAACGGGCTGATTAACCGAGGGTACACTTTTACCCTTCATCCCGTCTTCAGCTACTCGAAGCATGCGATGCAACTCAGTCATATTAGCCTGATTGTTGTTCAAATGATAAGCCAGCCTGAACTGGTCATAAGAACTCGGCAACGAGTTAAGCACTATGTCAACGGCCAACTGTTCCGGTACAGGCATCGCAAGCTTTCTAAGCCGCTCCACGTAACCTTGCATTCTTTGCACATGAGTGCAGATGGACTCTCCATCTTTGGGTTTGCTGTTCGTGAAGTCCTTGACCACTTCGCACCTTTCGATGCGCTCTTGCTTGCGGAACTTTTCCGCTAGCTCCTTGTGCATCTCATAGGGCCAGTAGTCTTCGTATATTCTCTGCAATTCGGGGTTCATTGTGGCGATCATGATGCAGGCCACTTTGGTTGCATCATCAGTATGTTTTTGGTACGAGGCAATTTCCTCGGGAGTAGCAGTTTCGGGGTCGACATCGACAAGCTCGGTCTCGAGAACATACTCTTTGTTCTCATACCTCAGAGCCATCTTGATGTTTCTAATCCAGTCATTATAGTTTGTCCCGTTCAATTGAACCCTGGAACATAGTGAGAGGATTGAGGGAACACTGGAGTTTGATTGGGGAGCGGATTGATCAGCAGAAGACATCTATAAAAGAAGGTAAGTTTAATTAGATACTTGTCGGTCCTTATAATAACCCAATATAAAATAAGGCTAGGATCCAACTATAACAATTTGCAACATAGAAGAGGGATGCCGTAATCTATAAGCAAATTTTATAAAGGTAGGCGAATGACGATTCAGCCGATTCCACCGCGGAAAAATAATCTTATTATAAATGGAATTCCTAGTTTCTTATGAGATTTATTGAACTGTTCAATAGCATGTTTAATCTCGGATATGCCCCACCGTTTGTGACTGGGATGCCGAGGATCACAAACCGGGTGTGAATAACCATGCAAATTAGCTTGGTGCTCTCGGGATCCATTATCATCTCAAATTGATGTGCCGGTAAACCACACACGCTCCATCAACAATGATAACACCCGAGACACCCATTGCCACTCTTTATGAACCCCTATTGGTGTGCCGGTAAGCCACACACGCTCCACCAACGTTTCATAAAGTGCAATGTGCAATTTCATGGGGTAGCATCAAATTCACATTTTCCTAAAGTAACTAGATTGGGATTTGTTTTAGGGTTCTAGTACTTTCAATTATAGCATTATACTTTTAAGAGGCTTAGCGGTTCTATCATACCCGTTCAGCTAACGACACTCGACTGACCAGGAGAGCGGTGGGTAAGAGTAGATACCCATTAGACTAACATTTTATAGTCAGTCGCCTTATACCCTCTTTATAGGACAGTTTTGTGAATGAGGCTTACTAGCGGTAGACTAACCAATTTTCTTATATGTATTAAATTAACTTTTAATCATAAATACATATAAGATATATTTTAATCTTATTAAAATATTTTTAGAATTAATTAAATTCTAATTTTCTCAAATTATTCTAATTTTCTTGAAAATTTTAATTAATTCTTAAAGCAGATTTAATTTGCCTTTAATTAATCAATTAATTAAATTAATTAAATCTAATGTAGATATTACCAAATTAATCAAATTAATTTATCTACAATGGTCCTAGTGATTCTCGAAATCAACAAGCCAGGCAAGCAAAGTTCAGGTTATTTTATAAGATCTTATTACCAAAAATAACAACATACTATTATGGCAAGTAAATCAAGCAATCAAGGGGGACCATTAGGGCATGGCGGCTAGGGTTAGGAAACCCTAGCCAAGCCGTCAACATTCAAGGCCACCAAGGGTGGATTTTCGCAAAAAACACCAAGGCCAAGATCATGCAAGCAGTTCATAATCAAATCACAAGAAAACAAGCTAGCTCTGATACCACTGAAGGGTTTCTATGCAATCAATGAACACAAAATAACCTAAGGTTCACATGCAACCCTAATATTGGTCTATGTTTTCTTCTATGAAGATTAGAACTAAGAACCTAAAGGATACAATTCAATTCTAAAGAAGAATCAAGAAAAAACCAACCTTAGATCTTATGATCCTTTTAAGCAGCAGCAAAATTATCCTGCCTCAGATGAAAGTCACACCCAGGTGATGGAAGAATCAGTCCAGCAGAGTAAATCCAGAGAGAAGATGGCGTCCAGAATGAGGTGCCAGGGGGTTCCTTTTATAGCCTCCTAGGGTTACACCTGAAACCCTAAGGAGCCTCCAATTGGACAAGGCTTTTGACCACTTGGACCAGGCTTACCAAACCCTAATTAGGGTTTCGCCAAACCCTTGGAGAAGCCTCCAAGGTGGCGCCACTTTTGGTCCCTGGTTTTTCCTGGCCAGTTATTCAACTATTGAATAAATACCAAACCAGTCCCTGCACCTTTTAATTAATTAATTTAATCTCCAAATTAAATCCAATTAATTCTAGATTAAATCTCAATTAATTAATATAGTTTCTAATTAATATATTAGCACTTAAATATATTAATAAACCATATATATATTTTCTATTGATTTATTATACAATTAATAAATCAACTATTCTCTCTACTGAACTATCTTTCCTCCACCCATGAGGGCAACCCAAATGGACTTTGCTTTTAACCATAAGATAAAAGTTCAATTACAAGTCATGGCTTAGACACCTAATCCAACAAATGATGGCCAATAATTTCATGCCAGAATACCAGCAAATGCCATCAAGGGGTCAAGAAGAAGAAGAAGAGTCAGCTTAGGAGTAGAACGTTTGACTGAAGACGTTAAACTTAGCGCTTGTTGGGAGGCAACCCATCGTGTCATAAGTTAGGATATATTTCTTAATATATATATATATATATATATATATATATATATATATATATATATATATATATATATATATATATATATATATACATCAATCTTTTTGCAGGTAATAGTGGTTTGAAATAAGTGTGGGGTCATTTGAGAAGTTTTGAAATTTTTGAAGTCCGCGCCGCGGGTATTTGAATTACGCGACGCGGGATCGTAAACCAACCCGATGCGCAGGGGTTGATTTGGTGACACGCGCGACGCGCAATGAGCAAACCCGCGGCGCGGTAAACGATCAGTCGGTTTTCTCCTTTATAAGGTAAGTCGCGGCTCGCATAACCCACACGCGACTCGGAGCTCTGGTGATTGAAATTTTCTTGCGATTTTTCTTGCTTATTGTGTTTCTACTACCAATGTATGCCATTCAAACTATCTATTACTCGTTAAAACTAGCGATTAGGTAGTTAATTTTAGTGATTTGCCCAAAAATAATTCAAAACTTAGAATCACTAATGCTAGCTTATAGGGTGTTTGTTTGGCCAAATGGAGACCCTAGATGAGCTAGTCGGCACTTAGGCTACCTTGTGGTGTGATTGTATTGAGTTCTAGCAGGTTAAATTGAGAGATTGGATCGGGGTTTGGAAACAGCCGTATGCCGCGCCGCGCCCTTGATCTTGGGCCGCGCCGCGGTGCGGTGGGGAAGAAAATGACTAATTTTGCAAAAAAAATTTTGTTTTGTGCTATGTGTTTTCTTTTGCAGATGATGTTCAGATTGGACCACCCCTTCCTCCAGTTCCCCGCAGAGCTTGCCAGTTCAGTGGAGTATACTTCACGGAGAGACGCATTGACTCGTCGCCGGGTCCTTGAGGCGACAGTCATCGATCGAGATATTCTGAGGGACGCTGGGCTCTGGGGTGCGATTGAGCCATTCCTACATCGCACCTGGACCCACGAGGAGGCATCATTCACATGCTGTGGCTGGGATAGGATCATGGCCACAGACGAGGACGTGGTCTACACGGAGTTGCTGCTGGAGTTCATATCCACCATCCAGTTCGCACCTCGGGCGGGAGACCTGCGTTCCAGGCTCGTACGCTTTCGTCTGGGAGGTGAGCACAGGGAGTGCAACCTCCGGGAGTTCGGAAGGCGCACAGGCATATACACTCCAGCGGACCACCAGCATCGCTACTTCACCCGGTTCTTCGGGTCCTGTATTCAGGGGGAGCCAGACAGGGCTCCTAACATGGAGGTTTGGGCATCGCTGTCCAACGTCATGTATGAGGCAGGGGCCTCGAGGGAGAGCCACCTCCGTGATCCACTTCACCGTCTCATGCACCGGATCGTCTCCACCTCCATCATGCAGCGGGAGGGAGGCGAGAAGGTGTCGGGCGACGACATGACATACTTGTGGGTCCTCCTCTACCCATCCAGATTCCTCTACCTCCCATTCGCTCTTGCAGTTGCCCTCTCCACCCACTCCATCGGCGCCTCCTCCAGCAGCCCACTAGCCAGGGGTACTTCATTACCCGCCTAGCCCGATCATACGGGATCCTCACTGCCCCCGTAGTTGCCTCTTTGACCGCTCTGCCTCCATCCCGCACTACAGCGCGTACTTTGGAGAGGATGCGGCTCATTGAGCTGCAGCGCCCGGGGCAGTACATCCGGGCACCTACCGATCCTCTTCAGGCACCCCAGCCTGCGTATGCTCAGCCTGGCAGGAGACGCAGGAGGCCAGAGCCAGCGCCAGAGCCCGCAGCCCCGACAGAGCCACATCAGGAGGACCTGGCAGCCAGGGTTGCCAGGATTGAGGATCAGTTGGCATGGATCGGGGAGGTACTTTTGGATTTGGCCACACAGCAGGGCCGACACCCCCGACCATTCCCAGCCAGGGCCCACGATTATGAGGCCGGACCTTCCAGGCCGCCTGGCAGTGATTGATGTACCTTTTTCTTCTTTCTTTCTTTCTTTTTATCTTTTTCGGGATATGTGTACAAACTTATGACACTTCTATCTGTATATTTTTTGTTCATGTTTTATTTGTCATGTGTATTTTTTTTAATTTGTTTGTTAAGTTATGCATGTTATACCAATTTGAGAAGGAGTTGTCTCAGACAAGTGTGGGGTCACCGTGCCCCCTCCACTTGTCTCGACCACCGGCGTGTTCACTGTAGCGCTACAACTCCAGAATACGAAATCAAGGATCCATTTGTATGCAATTATACCTGTGATATTGAGCACCAAGCAGTCTATCGTCCAAAAAGGGGTAACTCTTTCTCCCTTGTTTTGAAATAATTTTGTACAACGGGGACGTTGTACGGTTTTAAGTGTGGGGTGTGGACGGTCGAAAGAGAATTTTTTGAAATTTTTGTAGAAGTGATCAATTTTTCAATTTTTAGCAATATTTTTCAAAATTTTTAATGAATTGCAATTTTGAAATGAATGATTTGTGATTGTGATAGCATTAGTATTTTTCAAAGAAATACTATTTATTTGTGATCATGCTATTAGTTAGTCAAATAAGTTGAGTTTTTATGAGTTTAGAAGATTGAGCTGTTTTAGGATTGGAATTTAGGAAGGAAATGTCAATCTGTGGCCTTTGTTGTTCGAGCCGGTAGGTCTAAAATGGGTGGGCCTTATGCACCTTACCACCTAAGATCGTCTGGTCTGGGATGGTATTTCTGAAAGCTCGCTACATGGACAACATTGAAAGTCATGGACAATTCCTTAATGGCCTTTAGAATCTGAATGAGTAAGTACACTTCATTGTGGATAGAAAGTTTGTAATCAAGGGTTCTCTAGAAAGCCATGAATTCCAAAGAACAACTCAATTATGTTTTCGCAAACTATTCCACTCTAACTCACAAGAGCAATAAACTTTGAAACTGAACACAGTCAAAAATTGTTTGATTCTTTATTATAATTTGTTAAAAAACTCTCTTGCTTGGGGACAAGCAAGGCACAAGTGTGGGGTGTTTGACAACGCCTAGTGATATCAAGTATTTTAGGCGTTGTTGAGCCCTGTTCTTGATAAAATTATATCAAATATGCCTGGGTATTCTCACTTTTCGTGCCAGGACTTGTTTGGAGAAAAAGAATAGAAACAGGGACTTAAAGCGTGCAAAATGAAGAAGTTTGGAAAGAATGAAAAATCAAGAGAACTCGTACGCGCGTCGCGGGAATTAACCATGCGCGACGCGGGCTTAAGGCGGTGGAACACATTCAAATGCAGAAGAATCGGGAAGAGATCAGTACGCGCGCCGCGGATTTCACTTCTGCGCGGCGCGGTTGCGGGAAATTTGCAAGTATAAATAGATGCATTTCCAGCCGAAAACCCTAGCAAAGAACCGGGTGTAAAATCGACCTTGAAGCTCTTTGACTCCAGGATTTCATTTCAGCAAGCTCACAACTGGTATTTTATGGTTTTTGATTTAATTTCCTTTTAGTAGAAAGTAGTTTTTGTAGCTAAAGTCTTTGGGAGTGACAACCACTGACTTTGAGCACTTAGGTTTCTGATTTTAGAAACATTTGGTTACTGTTTTGTGATTGGAATTCAGTTTTTGTGAATGAAAAGCATTTGGTTACATTTAATCTTAGCTTTTCGGTGTTTTGGATGTTTGTGTTTGGTTTGATTGATTGATTGTGTTTTGGATATTGTTTGGATCTTGTTAGGACTGTTTTTCTTAGCTGAAATCAGTAGCTAATTATGTTATTTGGTAAGCATTAAACCTTGGCTAGTGATTGTTCAGTAGGACTTTAACTAGTGGTTAGTTTATGCTTTGCTTGGTTTTGTTAGTTTGAATGCCTTTGATTGCTTCTGATTCAGAGATGTACTTCTGATTTCAGAAAGTGACTAGGTCATTTGGACATAGCTTAGCTTGGCTTGAGTGTTTGATCATTGTCTCATTTGCTAGTGATTAGGAAAATAGAAACCAGATCCTCCGACTATAGCTGTGACACTATTAGTTGGTAATCTCTCAACTAGTCTAACCACGAAGCTCCTGTGGATCGACCCTGACTACCGCTATACTAGTGTGTGTGTTAGGTTTTCTCTTATTTTTGACCGCACGACGACCTCTGCGCGTGTCAATGTGCTTTATCATTCACCCAGCGACGACCTTCTTTGAAGTGGTTTTTTCTCCACACTTCTATTTCGCTACTTTTGCCGGTTTTTTGGACCTATAAATTAACATCAATAGTTAATATAATTTCATAGACTTATTAATAACTCCTCAAATACATAAAAAATACTTACTTCTTTATATCGTTTTTGGGCATATGATTCCGTCCCATGAGAACTTGTATACGGTAGAAGTTCTCTGTTGCATTTGTTACTATGTGAACGGGCTTTGTACTTATCTGTGGTAAAAAGTTTATCAATAACCTTCCCCCACGCCCGGGGAGTCTGTGTAGGCGGGGGATGCGCCCTTGCCCTCTCAATATTTGCGTAACCTCCTTGCTCATCAAAATGTACTTTCAAATCGTATTTTCGTCGCTTGTATGCGTTGGCACATTCGGCCTCTATTCCATGTACAACGCCATTCCAATTTCGTGTGTTCTTCCATGCATCAATATCAAAATAATGCTGCAAAACAAATAATTAGAAGACATTTAGAAATTATAAAATTGAAAGAAAAATAAAACATTATATCATATACTTACATGAAGCGTCGGATAAATCTCTCTCTTGTGTTTGCTAGGCACAACTTTCCAACTGGGATAGTGCATTGGCACTCTTCTACCAACCTCGTTTGATACCAATCGTATATACATCTGGTAGTTATCTCCGATCATTTTGAACTTTTTTCCCTCGTCATCTAACAAAAGAGGTAACGGTTGCTCATTGTTTTTTGCAAACTCTTCTTGAAGATTCAAGTCTTTTCCCTTTCCACGAGTCTTTTTGGGGTTGGCTGCATTGATACATGTAATTGACAAGTTAGTAAGTAAAAAAATATATCCAATATAAAATGTTACAGTAAATTGGAACAAGTTACTTACATGACTCGCAGGTCGAAGGAATCCTATCTGGGCCTCGTGGAGGGTCAGCCCCACCGTCTCCACCGTGACCTCTGGCAACACGTGTTGCCATGCCTTCAATTGAAATAAATAACATACATATTTTTAACAAATACTATAAGCAACAATTTAATATAAGCAACACCATAGCAATTTAACAAAAATCATCCATTAAACATACAGAAAAACATTACATTACATTCAATCAGAGTCATCACTAGAATAACATGCATCTATATCATCATCATCATCGCTATCATCTGTATCAACAATGAGCTCGTCTTCTGAAGGGTACATGTCATCGTCCTCTTCATCATCGTCAATAAAATTTTCATCCTCTGGAATAGGGTCATCATTTGATTCATCAACTACATCTAAACTTGCTTGCATAGGCAAATAGCCTAAGTCGACAACCAAGTTACAATGAAATAATTGATCTTCCACAACAGGGAAGACAAATCTCTCAACAACCGTACTTGTTTCACCAGCATCGCCTATGTCGACAACCAAGTCATAATCAGACGATTGAGTGTCGTGCAAGACATCTACATCATTAACAACAAGGATACTCGGATGATCCCAAAGTTTCCGATGGTGAACGTCTTCCACGACCCTCCAATTATTTGGGTTTCGAGAATGATCTTGGAGATAAAACACTTGCTTTGCTTGTGTGGCTAAAATGTATTGTTGAGTATCGTACCATGCCTTACCGACATACCATTCACGGCTGATGTCGATAGCAACGATACCATTTTTATCAACCAATCGCCTCTTCCCCGATGTGTTGAACCATTTACAACGAAATAGTACAACCGAGTAACCACTTAGATAGTTCAACTGTATTATATCCTCCAGTTGACCATAAAATGGTGTACCGTCTTCTCCTATTGTAACGACACCACTGTTTTGAGTAGTACGTCGGAGATCGCGGCTGTGCACGAAAAATCTAACACCGTTGATGATGCAAGCAGTGTAAGAAAATACGCTCAACGGGCCATGTGCCAATGCCATAACATCATCTATTACGTCAAACATCTCATGCGTTGTTGTAGTACGTCTTCTTGCAGCCCAAAGTGTGTCTAAATCGGAAGCGGGATATTCCTCACCGTGATAAGTCCATATCTTATACGTCTGTTGAAAGCCACGATCATGTACGTGGGCGTAAATCGTAGACATAACGTGTCGGTACGAATTCACACAATCTCTACATAGGCAAAACGCTTTCCCTTCATCGTCTACATGGTTCTTGGCAATCTCTATGAAGTTCCTTAGACCTTCCAAGAACACTGGAGACCGCCGATTTCGCTCTTTAATCCAGCTCTTATCAATTGTCATTACTGTTTCATTATTAAGACTTAGATCGTATGCATGCTAATTAGTTTGTGTTTAGTTATAATAAGTTAGACTTTTTTTAGGATTTGTGTAAGTTGAGGCTGATTGGATGAATGCACCGTATGAATCCACTACATGTTTGTATAAAGGTGGCCACCTAACCCACTTTTTAAATACTTTGTCTCATATGTGAATGAATATTATCAGATTGAGTATTTAAGAAAAAATCGACAGCATTTCCCCTTAACTCCCCAAGTATGCGTTTGAAACGCAAACTCGTAGGAGTAAAGAGAAATGTGTGTATCGATTTTTCCTTAAATACTCAATCTGTAATATTCATTCACATCCTAAATGAGACAAAATATTTAAAAAGCAGTCCCAAAACGGGGACTGCCCGAAATGAATTTCTAAATTCATTTCGGGCGGGAATAAAACTAAGGTTAATGCAATACATGTATATATATATATATATATATATATATATATATATATATACATATATATATATATATATATATATATATATATATATATATCAACTAAGGTTTTTAATTATTTGTTTATTTATTTTTAGAATGATATCTTTTTATATGTATATGTGTTTTTACAACTAAGATTTATAATTGCTTAGCACGACCCTAATTGTTATAATTGTTTATTTATTTATTTTTAGAAACTTGTGTTTTATATGTATAAGTGTTTTTGGAACGATATTTATGAGTGTGAATTGGAAAAAACACAATAAGTTAGCAATATCCAAGGGCAATTTTGAAACTTTGACATACATAGGAATTCTTTACAATATAGTCATATTCAACCTCATAATAAGCACTTAATGGACACTTTAAGAAGTTTGAACCGTACTAAATCCAACAAAAACCATGTACACACATAAAATGACAAGAATAGCTAATAAAAATCTGATTTGGAAATATTCAGCAAGTTACAAAGTACAGGGGCAGTTTTGAAAAATATTTAGACATGAAAAATTCTTACATAAAGGTCCTGATTCACGTTATTTGCTGAATTTCAACACATATCAGGCCACAATACACAATTAAACCAAATAGCATCTCCTAATCAAGCATAGAACACATGATATCCTTTGAAACAATTAACAAATCGAGAGAAAAAACTAACCCAAATTAAGTTTTGTAGAAACCGAAAGTCAAAAGCTGAAAAGGGACCTCACCGCCGGCTTTCCGCCACCCTTTGCTACCGGAGACAACCACCACGAACAACCACAACAACAAACCTGCAAAAAACCCCCAAATTGTATCAATTTTCTGGAAAAATTGACATTCAAGCAATTTCGTTCCACCGATGTGTTGCACACCTAGCTTGGCCGGATTAAGCAAGCAATTTCGTCACCGAATCACTCCACAGCCACCGGAGACAACAACGGAGCAACCCACAGCCACCGGAGACAAAGTCGTCGGCTACCACAACATTGAACACGAAATCAGAACTTAAAATGCTTCTCGGGATGTAACAAGGGACAATGCATTACCTTGATTGGCCGGAAACTAGTTCAATCGTTGAACAAAACCCTTGGTCGCTGGAAAATCGCCGAAAGGCTGCAGAGAAAATGAAGGAAAAGGAACCAGGAAGAAATGAGGCAGAAAGGGAGTCGCGAAGATTTTAGATCTGGGGGAAGGCTATAGAGACGACTTGTCGTCTCTATAGCCAAAACCAAAACGCCGTCGTTCCTTTAAGTCGCATTCCAGTGTAACATAAAATTAAAAAAAAAAATTAATTAGTTTAGAGACGATTTGTCGTCGTTATAAGTATTTCGAAACCCGCCAAATGAAATTTCGTTTCCCGCTAGACCTACTGCGACGACATGACGTCGCAACAACGTTAAAGATCCAAAGTTGTCTCTTGACCCTATAGAAACGACATGTCATCGCTATAGGGTGACCTATTGCGACGACTTTTGTCGTCCCTATAGGTTTCGTACCTATAAAGTCAATTTCTTGTAGTGACAATTTAAACCCCCACGAGCGGATGAAATTTGAAAAAAAAAACTTATCAAGACAAACAACGAGGGTGAAGCACTCGAGATGGTTTTAAAATACAAAGCTGATATCATAAAAAAATATCGATTTTAGATTCGTTTTATTATGTTTGTGGTTTGTCGTTTTTAGTTGTCATTTTTTTAATTTGTAGTTTGCCGTTTTAGTTACGTTAATAATTTTATTTTCTTAATTAATGATGTGTTTTATTTTAATTTAATTATATTTAATGTAATTAATTTTTCAAATTGAGCTATATTTAATTATATTTATGCTCATGTTTAAGAGACTGTAGCAAAGGATGTGAACATATTCAAACAAAAGTCAACCAAACAAAGTTGTAGTATTATTTACGACATTTTCAGGGATATAAAGTACGTAGAATTTTGATATCGTATATGAAAGATATGTCAATTACAAAAAAGAAATTATTTTCTTTGTGAAAAAGTCTCTAAAAAAATATTTAACTTGTGGATAAACCCCTGACCAGGTAAATGAGTTAAATTAAAAAGTTTTTTGCAAAAAAAAGGAAAACCGAGGGTTTTTTCAGGAAAAATAAAAGTAATTAGGGTTTTTTCTTGAAAAAAAATATATAACCTGTAAACCGCGTAAAAGGGCTAAATTAACAAGTTTCTACAGGTCTTTTTAAAAAAAAATAAAGTTTTAATTTTAAACAGAAAAAAATAAAAAAATATAAGATTTTTTATAAAATAAACCTTAAGAAAACAAGTTGAAGCATATGAAGGAGTGTAGGCTTTACTTGTAGAGGCCTACCAACCGGATTTTCAGTAAATGGACCGGTGACACTTATTTTTAGTTTTTTGGTTTATTTAAAACTCTGGTTTTTTTGGTTGAACTGAACCGGTTTAAAATCTATTTATTTTCAATTAAAATGCTATACAATTGCATCAGACGACTTGCAAACAAAGAAACCTATTTTATTTTTGTGTGCTTTGATAAAAAACATATTAAAATTTAGACAAAACTTCATAAATGGTCCCTGTGGTTTCAAAAAAAATCTGGTTTCGTCCCTAACTTTCAAAAACCTCACGCCTAGTCCCTGTGGTTTCAAAACTTTTGTTAGATGGTCCCTGAAGCTAACTCCGTCTGATTTTAGCCGTTTACTCACCTCACGTGCGTTTCATGTGAGGGTAAAAGGGTAATTTCAGGCTGGGCTTCTATTCAAAATGCGGGAAACGATCAATTGCATCTCTCAAGAAAGGCAGGTGATACAAGTCGTCCTTTCGTAACCCTCTCTCAAGAAACGAAGTCTACATTTGCATCTCTAGCCTCCGATTATTTGCAAGCATACGTTTCTAAATCAGTAAGAGATGGTGTTGTGTGAGTGGATTCTGCGACAAAGGAATTCAAAACCAGATTTAGAACTTGAATATGGTAAGTGTCTTTTTACAATATACGGTAGTAAATCTCAATTTTGATGGTGCTAATCAGGTGTACAATGTGTTAACCCTAATCTTATGTCGCAGCTGGAAGTAACAGCTATTTCACGATTAGGGTCTCGTATGGTGGTATCTTCACGAAGCCCCCAGGAAGAAGATACATAGATGGTTTAGTCTCTTACTTTGACTTTGTTGACACAGACCTATTCTCGGTACATGTATAAATGACATGGTTCTTGAGTTAGGGTACCAAAAAGAGCAGACATTGTACTATCATTATTGTATCCCGGAACTCTCATTAGATTATGGCTTAATGCCTTTAGGAAATGACCAAGATGTGCATAAATTGGTCACGTATGTACCTAAACATAGATAGATCAGTGTGTATATTGAAGCTGGACAAACAAGGGTATTTACGCATCTTAGGTCTCCTTCAAAACTGATAATTGAGGACTTAGAAGATGAGAATGTTTCAGAAGAGATGAATAGGAGACCATTTAAGACAGTAGGAGGTTCATGTAGTAAACAACTAGATTTTAATGAAGATAATTGTCTGTTGACATCCATTGTACCATATAGCTAACAAAGTCAGGTGATACAAGTCGAGGAAGATGCAGAAGATATCCCTCTCCAAAGTAACATCCAACCAGTAGATAATGACACACTTTTAGAATGTTTCTCAATACTGGATGCTTATGATGCTGACATCAATGCTGAAAATGCTATAGAAGATCAAGGTGCTGAAGTCAATGGTGAAAATGCTGAAGTCATTTATGATGCTGAAAATGTTGAAGTCAATGGTGCTGAAGTCAATGGTGAGGATGAGGATGAGGATGAGGAAGAGGATAAGGACGAGGATGAGGATGAGGATGACGACTTCAACATAGATGATGCAAACCTGTATTATGATGTAATTGTGGATATGAGTGAAATTCGAGCTGATGTGGATTTTGATGAAAATGGGATACTTGAAGGTCAAACTACAACTGCAAGTGAGCATATTATTGATGAAGAAGTTGAAGTGGTAGACACGGATGGAGCTCAGGTTGGAGGATTTGAAAACGAAGATAGGAAAACTGTAATCAGAGAATTGAGTAAGTCAAGAAAATGCTCACATGGGGAGGTTCACCAGAAGGCGTTTAGAGTGGGACAAACTTTCAAGTCAAAAGAAGATATCAGTAGATTTATTAAGATCCACTCAGTTGAGACAAGGAGGGAAATAAAACTAGCAAAAAATGACAAAATTAGGATGAGGGTCAAGTGTGAGGGCAGGGTGGGCCAGTCTGGTGACTCGAGTGGTGGGCCCTCTACAAGAAGTAAAGGGAAAAGTAAAGTGGACTCCAGTAAAAAGGAATCTTGTCCTTGGGCGGTCCAGATATCGAGGCCTAGTGAATCGGAATATTGGATAGTGAAAACCATTAATGCTGAACATAAATGCTTGCAATCAAGGGATGTTAAAGCTTGCACCTATAAATTCTTGGCTGATAATATCGTTCAACAAATTCAAGGAAACCCTAGGATTCCAGTGAAAGCACTACACGAGGAGTTGACAAGGAAATTTGAGCTTGGTTTGTCGAAACAAAAGGTTGCAAGGGCAAAGTCAATGGCTGAACGTTTAATAAGTGGAGACTATAAACTACAATACGTAGTATTAAGGGATTATGTGTTAGAGCTTCAAAATAGCAACCCAGGTACGACTGTTAGGATAGATGTGTATCCTGAAGGTAATCCTTCTGCTACAACCAGGACATTCAGACGAATATATGTTTGTCTTGGTGCATTGAAGTTGGGGTTCCAGGCTGGCTTACGTGATTTCCTTGGAGTTGATGGTACATTCTTGAAAGGACCATATCCTGGCCAAGTGTTGACTGCTGTAGGATTGGATTCAAACAATGGTATTTTTCCTGTAGCTTATGCTATAGTTGAGGCTGAAAATACATCATCTTGGACTTGGTTTTTGGAGTTACTAGGAGAGTGTCTGGATCTTGGCCCTCAATCCAACTTTACATTCATATCAGATAGACAAAAGGTATGTACTTGTTAATTACATTACTTCACTTTTTTACCAATGGAACTTGACATTTGTAAAATCTTATATTGTTTAGGGCATTGTACAAGCAATTTCTAAGGTTTTTCCCAGTGCAGAACATAGATTCTGTTTAAGGCATATTCAAGAAAATTTTAGGATTCATTGGAAGGATATTGAATTAAGGGAACAGGTATGGAAATGTGGTAGAGCAACAACAATCAACCACTTCAAGACTGCTATGACTGAATTGCAGCAGATGAATGAAAGAGCTCACAACTGGTTGTCTCAGATTCCAGCTTGCCATTGGTCGAAGTCCGAATTCACTGGTAGGGCACACACTGATTGTCTTCTTAATAATCTCTGTGAGGTGTTTAACTCTAAACTAGAAGATGGTAGAGACAAACCTATCATAACCTGTTTGGAGTACATTAGACATTATCTTATGAAAAGATTGTGTGTTGTGCAACAAAAGATTGATAAATGTCAAGGGCTTCTAACTCCAACAGCCACCCAACTTTTAGAGGATATCAAGAAGGAAACATCTAAGTTTACAGCTACATACAATGGGGCAGGGAAGTACCAAGTGAATTGTCCATGGCAGGATCAGTTTGTGGTCAATCTAAATGAAAGGACATGCACTTGTAGGTATTGGGAGATTACAGGATTGCCGTGCAAACATGCAGTTTGTGCCATTTGGGATAAGATTCAGAATGGAGAGGATACCCCTGATGTTGAAGAGTGGGTCCACCATTGTTATAGGATGTCAACATGGAGGGCTATGTACTTACACAAAATTGATCCTATAAATGGTCGTTCAATGTGGCCAAAGAGTGAGTGTCCTTTTGCCTTAAATCCACCAAAGCATCACAAACAGGTATGACCTTATCAACCAATATGGTCTGTTATACCAATATGATTGTATCCTATAAACTAATTATTATTTATTTACATAGGTGGGAAGGCCAAAAAAGAAGAGGAAGTTAGTTGTTGATGAGCACAGCACCCAAACAAGCAAGTTGACTAGGAAGTATCTGACAGTAACATGTGCCAAATGTCATAACAAGGGCCATAATTCCAGAACATGCAAAGGGCAGGGGGAATCGGTGTATCATCAAGTGTGGGGGCAAAGGGGAAGAGTAAGGGGAAAGGGAAGGGGGTATGAGGTTCTGTTAAGTAGGAGTGTTGTTTGTAGGCTACTTTATTTCTAATTTGGTGGTATGTATTTACAATTCTAGTTATGGTGGTTTCTATTGTCAATTACTTTTGTCCAAAACAATGCAATACTTTTGGTTATGGTAACGTACTTTTGACAATACTTTTGGTTATGGTAACGCACTTTGACAATACTGTCTTACACAAACAAACACCATGTTTACATTAAACATAATAAGAAACACACTTTCAACACCTTTTTTACATTAAACATAAGACCACATACTGTCCATTACACCGAAATGGTTTAACAAAAACCGCACAAAAACCACCATTTCAACACCATATACTGATTACCCACAAACACCAACCACATATTTTACAGGACACTAACAAGGAACATCTAAACAAACACCATAATCCTAAACCCACAAAAACCACCATTCCCACAAAAACCCACAAAAACCCACAAACACCAAACACATATTTTACTCAACGTGAAACTCATATTGAATGAGCTTGATTTTACCATGGTAGTTGGACAAGTCGGCTTTCATCAGTTCCAACAAGTCATCGAGAACCCTCATCATTTTGACTGCACTTTCTTGGCTTTCCTCCAGCGTTTTCGTAGCCACAGCGAAGTTCATGTATCGTGGTAATGTCTCCAAGTCATCAAATAGATTGTCTCTAAAAGTGTAATCTCCTTCTAGCATGTTCTGCAACTCCTTGACAAGCCGCATGTTGTTTTCAATTTTCTTGATTAGGGTTGCGAGCATGGCGTGGAGATCCATTCCTTTCATCTTGGCAGGGGAGGAGATTGTATGTTGTTAGCTGATGAGATTGTATGTTATAGAGAAAGCTAATGGTTTCTTATATAGAAATGAATATGTTAGACGATTAATGGCTCAATTAAATGCAGATTCACCTGTCATAATGGCTGAATTAAATGTTCATCAGGCGAAAAGACGTATAGCCGCAACTGGAAGATAGCAATGATGTCTAAGCTATTACTTGGAAATTAATACCAAAATTGGAATTCATTCATACAAACGTAAATGTTCACATTATACATAATAACATTAGCTTCTAATAACATATTTCTAAGATATTACACCCAAAAACCTCCATTTTCTTAGACACGATTACCCACATACAAGTATTAAGAACTTTACTGGTACAGATAGTAACCCAAGAATAAAACCCAAGAACATATTATCACCATTTTCATCTTCCAGACCTTTGCTTCCAATCGATTCATTGCTCTAAGCAATCCTGGGATCACGATAACAGCCCTAGGGCACATCGGAGGGTCTGCCCACCCTAGGAACCCACATTTCCTTCCTGACCTTGAACAACTCCAAAATTGCCTACCCGGGTTTAGATCGGTCCATGATGTCACCTTCATTGCTCGACTTCCACATCGACATTTTTCCATTTGAGCTTGATCGAAGCGTTCTTCAAGGATTCGGCGTAGATAGCGATTGTTAAACGGCTATAATGAAACAAACCTGCTTAAATGGAAGCCCAGCCTGAAATTACCCTTTTACCCTCACATGAAACGCACGTGAGGTGAGTAAACGGCTAAAATCAGACGGAGTTAGCTTCAGGGACCATCTAACAAAAGTTTTGAAACCACAGGGACTAGGCGTGAGGTTTTTGAAAGTTAGAGACCAAACCAGATTTTTTTTGAAACCACAGGGACCATTTATGAAGTTTTGTCTAAAATTTATTTATTCTCAGTTACTTAGTACTTATTATATGTATAATAGCAATAAATAAAAGAATTTATTTTTGATACTATGTTGATTACTAACAATCGAAAAGTATATATTTTCTAATTTATATGAAAAAACTTCTAAAAACCGGTTTCAATCAAATAAGTTCTTTTCGATTAAAAATCCAATTTCTTTGTTAAAAATCATTTTTTTCAAATTAAAAAAATCGTTTATTTGGGTTTAGAATATGACATGTTTCGGAAAAGCTAATTATCTTAATAAAACTATTTGCCAAAAGAAGCTATTAAACACCATAGTCCAACAAAATCAACATTGTTAACTATTTAGAATAACTATTCACAGGCACAATCCAACAAAAGCCATATTACAAGTTACAACAATAAGAAGAATTCCTGTTAACTCCATCATGCAGTCAAATATACATGACCCGGTAGCATATATAAATAATATATTACTAGCTTAGTACCATATGAAGAATAGATTAATATACATTTGACAATTAATTGTAATGTTATTCTACTAAAATATAATATATCGGCGTGACAAATTTAGTGTTTTCCAAACAAAAACACATATTTATCTTTCATTTATAAACATATGTGTGCATGATGTGTTTTTCTTTGTTCAAACATTATATTCATCGTAATGTATGTTATATAACATAACTTGACACCGGTGGTCTAGTATGGGAATCGGTTCCAATGGGTAGGTTTTCTAAAAAAAATAATAATTTGTGAACAAGATTATTATTGTAGACCATGATTATATAATAATATTAAACCCCTAAAAATCATTCAGAAAGATTATTCTGAATTGTACACCATGATTATTTTTAAAGTTTCTTGATTATTTTTAAAATATATGTAAAAATAAGGGTTATAATAGAATAAAGCAACATATTTCTCATGATCATTTATTCATTTATGCGATTAATCTTTATCAAAATTCACGTTTACCCCTTATCTGTGAAATGATTATAAATTGAATTTGGGTGCTAGTGGGCAGTAAACCCTAAGTTCCCAATTTATCTGAATTTTAACCCTGACAGATAAACTACTTCCTAACTCCGTGTTTATGTCGAAGTGATAATGGGTAAGTTTTACTTCAAAAACTAGTATTTGATTTTCTGAAAGTCGCAAGAGAAATCTTTATATCATTTTTTGAGAGATTTTTTCTTTGATTTATGTCGTCTTTGATATCTTTTGTTCTTTCCAGTTTATCAATTCATAAACTCTATTTTTTGGAATTTCGCTGCCGCTTATCTCTTATAAATTAGAATCAAGAAACCCATTCTCAAAAGATCCATTACATCCCTTGGAAAGATCATTGGATAGTAAACAAAATTAACGAGTAAATTCAATGTGTAATCTTCTCCGACTTTTACGTCTTACAGTGATCCCCTTTAGTAGTTAGTACAATACAAAAGATTAGTTGCCTGAATTTCTCCTCAACCAGTGTCACTCTGTCATTGTGCATTTGTGCATACATTTCTTTTTTTCAGTACAATGTTTGTCTCGTTAATATTAGTCCCGGTTCAAATTCAATGCATGCCAAACACATTACAACCTATTTTGTCAATTTTGTCATGTCCTATCCTGCATAACAGTGAGGGTCATAAGGTCTTATAGTTCAATTCGAACCACAAATCACCTTTTACATACAATGATGTTCTAGTAACATTAGACTTTCGAGACCTGCCATCATTTCATTCACAACGGACATCCTAATCAATATTTTTGACCCTTATGTTACACTGATCTGCTGTAACAAAATTCATCATTCATAGCTTCTTTTTTGAACATCTATATTGCATCTTTCTTTCCTGTTAAAACTACATTTTCTTATACTCCTACCATAGATAATAAAAGGAAATTAAGAAGAGTATCAAATATGTCAAGTTTCTCAATGTTTCTTATTGGACTCCATTTTTCTTGAAATAACATAGTCCCGTTTTTTTCTAATCTAATGACAGAGAGTTATAAAAGGAGGTCTGTAAGATGTACCGAGGAAGACAGAATCAGTAACTTGCCAGAACACTTGATAGACTCAATCTTAGAGCGGCTCCCGGTTGAAGAGGCGGCAAGGATAACCGTTATATCAAAAAAATGGAGGTACAGATGGACCACAATGAGGGCACTGGTTTTTGATCGGCATTTCTGTTATAAATTTGCAGAAGACGGAGCTTTTGGTCATAATGGGTTTATAAGGATCATAAACAAAATCTTGATCCTTCACGAGGGTCCGATCTCAAAATTTCATTTTCATATACCAAATATGTTTATCGACAGCTTCCAGGAAATCGATCAATTTATGCTACTCCTATCAAGAAACGGTGTCACCGAACTCGTCCTTTCCAATTTAAATCGGCGTTATGAACTTCCTTCGTATATCTTTTCTTGTCTAGATTTGAAAAAGTTAGAACTGCTAAACTGTTTCTTCAAGCCACCACTCGAGTTTGAAGGATTTCTTAAACTTGAAGAACTTTCTCTCACAAATATCGATTTTGGGGCTAACTTGCGTGGAACTCAGATCAACTTGCCAAAGCTTAAGAAGTTGATCCTCCATACGTGCACAAATGCTTACAATTTCAATATCAAGGCTACAAAATTGCAGTGTTTGTATGTCATTGCTTGTCCTGATGCCATGTTGCTGCGGTTATTGGAGAGTCCATGCTTTATTGTAGCCTGGATTATTGTCCGGGAACCCCTAGAAGATTTTGTACAAGTTGAAAAAATGAATTTGGCCACACTGATGAGTAACTTGCCCAGAGTTAGAATCCTTTCTATGGACAGTCATTTTCTTAAGGTATGATATAAAGGTAAACTTTTTATTCCTAATTTTCTCGTCTATTGTAATTCGCATGTTTATTAGGTAGGTTAAAAATTAAAATCTAATTTTCATCTCGTAGTTTTTGATTGCAGAAAAGATTCCAAAATTACTTCCACGTGCGATTACTAGTTTAAAGCAACTGCGGTTGCAGGAATTTGAACTTGGTGATTTGAATCAACTTCATGGTGCTCTTTGTTTGCTTCGAAACTCGCCGAATCTAGAACGTCTGATTGTGACGTGCTTGGAGATGGTAAAATAACGCGTGCTAAACGTATACTTTATTTTGCTTATATGAGAGTTGGATGCTATATTGCGGTTGCATATCTATGTTTATTCAGGGGCCTCGAGTGGATATTGGACCAGCTTCGAATTATCTGGAGTCCCCAAACTGCTTGGGCTGTACATTGGATCAGTTGCAAACTGTGGAGATAAGATCTTTAGAAGGATCAAGATCGGAACTGCTGTTTATAAAGCTTCTTTTTGCTTATTCACCTTCTCTCGAGAAGTTTACCATTAGACCAAGTGGAGCTTCTGATATTCTAAAAAGACTGGAAATTGCGAAGGATGTTATGTGGTTCCCCCGAGCCTCAACGAAAGCTAAAATTCTCTATTTGGATCCGGAGCCATAATTCTATAAGATTGTTCAACTACATTGTAGTTTAGCTCTATAATTTTGTTATTATAAAGATATTCGACGACTTATCTTTTTACTTATGGGTGATTTTTGATAAAAATGCCATTTAAGATGGATTATTTTTTTGCGAGTGTGTTAATAGTTGTAAGCATGAAGAAGAGACCGTTGATTTGGGAATTTTGATGAAAGGTGAGGTTTACTATATTTAAAACCACCTGAAAAATTACGACTAAAAGGTGTTTGGTTTGGTCAATGACGAAGAATATGAAATGTTGGTGCAAAGAAAGGTTATTCCGGTATTCCTATTGTGTTAGTGAAGCTTGGTTAATATTGAAAATACTTATCATTATTCTTTAACTCTTAGAAGTCAGACCAGTCGAACATTGATATCATCACTTAACACTTAAGCCTCCTTTTTTTTTCCCCGTAAATGCAGTAGAAAAGCCAATAAGTATATAACATTCATGTTCGATACAAAAGGTACATCATTACGAAGTAACGATAGTTGTCTAATACACTAAAATTGTTCTAATAAAAATTACAATTGTTTCTCAATACGAAACTATGGATTTGGATGACTTCGCATAAAAGCCGCAATTGCATCTTGCATTTCTTTTTGCCTTATTTTCATTTTCACTTGCTTTCTTTCAAATTCCGCCCTCAAATTCGCTTCTCTTTTTTCCATTTCCCCTTCCATGGTTTGCACCTTATCACTAAGAGTTTGTACCTTAAATTGGCAAGTTGAACATATATAGTTAGTATTTAATACTTCAATTTAAATCCTTATTTTTACCATGCTCTTAATAAGAACATACTTTCATATACAATCCATAATTGCAATGTACTTATCTTACTATCCATCAGGGCCGGCCACGAAATTTCGGAGGCCACGAGATTTCGGAGGCCCTGTGCAATCAAATAAAAACTAGGCCCTAGAAATTGAAAGTTAAAAAAATATAAGCAATCTAGTAAGGCCCTAAATCTTGACACTTTTGTTCACTGTCTTCTAATAAAAACCTGCAAAAATCATAAACAAATCAGAATTGAATAAAAAAGATGACAAATGTAAAAAAAGATATGAAAACTTTCTAAATTGTTATACCTTTGTCCTCATGTCTGATTTGATTCAGAAATATAAAAAGTATAACAATCATGTCCTCTGATTTGGTTTGGTTATGAAATGAGATATAAACAATATCATAAATTATAAAATCTAAATAAATAAAAAAATTCTTAAATCATATACCTTTTCTCACTTTATGAACGTTATTGAGTGATTTGAAATGGAACCTCAAGAAAAACTAGTTTCTGATGTTCATTACAACAAAAGAGATTCAGTGATTCCGATTTTTGGGACACCAGAAGAAGAAGTGGAGAAGTGAATTGAAATCAGAAATTTGTGATTTCGTAAATGGTTTCTGATTTTTGATGACAAACAAAGGAGAAACTCACTGGTTTCACATTTGTTTCTGATTTTCAAGAACAAAGAAGAAGAAATGCAGTGGTTTCATGGTTTGGTTCTGATTTTCGAGAACAAAGAAGTGATTTTCGAGAACAAAGAGAGAGAGAGAGGAACTGAAAGAACTGAAAATCTCAAATCCAAAAATCATCTACTGTCTTTTGAATGCATCCAAAGAAACTGATGCTACCATCAATGCATCATTATTATGTGCGTTTGTTCCCATGCTTGAATCAGTAGATTACAAACATAAAATTGAAACGTTTTCGCTAGCCGATGATTGCGCGCGAAGAGGCAAAGACTACGATGTGTTTCCCTTTTTTTTCTAATCAAATCCTAAACCTAACGAGCTACATGATTTTTGGGCCCTTAAGATCTCGTGGGCCCTGTTCAATGGAACATCTTGAACTCCCTTTGGGTCGGGCTTGCTATCCATAATAACAACATACTTTCATTTACAACCATATATGCGATATACTTTCTCTTGCTATCCATAATAGTAATATACTTTTATTTAAAATCCATAATAGCAATGTACTTTTTCTTAGTATCTATATTGACAACATACTTTAATTTTCAACCATGTATATAATGTACTTTACCTTAATATCTATAACAAGAACATACTTTCATTTTTAACCATATACGCAATGTACTTTACCCTTACTATCCTATAAAGCAATGTACTCTCATTTTCAACCATATATGAAATGTACTTTACCCTTACTATCCTATATAGCAATGTACTTTCATTTTTAATCATAATAGCAATATACTTTATCTTACTATCTATAATAACAACATAAAGATGCAATTTAATTTGAAATTCTATATGGAATCGCTTACTTTACATAACGACTGCCACAATGCAAACATAAATACTACAACTAATAAATAGACTTATGCAGTTAATATTGAATAACACTAGATCGTGTTATTAACATGTAATCTAAGCAAAAATAAAGACATAAGATAAAAAGAGAAAATTGTATCATAAAATGGAAAATGGACAATAAAAAGTTGCTTGTTAATAAAAGATGGGAAACAAAGCAGTACACACAAACAATAGCATACACAGTGTAACACATAACCACATACACAAAGAGCAATACACCCACACAACACCAAATGTTTTATACATCTAATTTAGATCTTTTTCATACAAGGAAGCACCGTCGAAGAGAGCTCACAGACTCCGGTCTCATTTTTTTAACTTCACTCCAGTCCCGTTTTTTAACTTCAAACCAGTACAATTTTTAACTCTAGATTGGTTGTTTCTTGGTCTTGATTTTTGCTTGGTTTGATACAACAGGCCTGACACTTCACCAAGCCATTAGATCTTAGTGGAACCATATGATAACTTGTTAAATGTTGTTATGGTGATCTTAAATATTTCTTTTACGTGAAACATGAGTTTTATATAAGTGTTGTTACACAACACGGGTTAAGGAATGGGACTTTTCTTCATTACGTTTTCTTTGTGAATTAAATCGTTTTAGGCCATGTACTTTTCTTTATCCTTACTACATATATCATTGATTCTTGTTTGTAGGCTGAACAGATGCCCATTTGATATGTTGTGCTCTCTCCCATGTAGAAATAATGCTTGCAGAATCGTCCTTGAAATCATAGTGTTAAATACTCCATCCACAACTTGTAAGGCTTGCCTCGAGTTCCAACCAATATATCCTTGCAAAAAATTAGTAAGAATGTACCATTTGTAAGTGAACAAATATCAAATAAGATAAAGACAAACAAAAAAGAGAAGACATATATGCACATATAGATATCAAAGACACACAAACACATATATAGATTGAAGACATATAAACACAAATTGATTTCAACAATCGGATCTACAAACAAATATCTTATGTTTCTTTTTGCTGCTCACTTTTATGGTGGGTGGTTGGGTGTGTGTGTGTGTGTTTTATTTGGAACCGGGGGGGGGTGAGGAGGGTATTGGTTTGACCATTTTAGATCCTTATCTCCTCAATTGACGATAAACGAATAGGTGATAGGGGTCTAGGAGATTCAAAATTTTGAACTAATGAAGGAGATTCAAATTTCAAATTTTCTTACTCTGCATAATGATCGCCACACGCCCTCCGACATCTGTTTGGGATGGAAATCCTTCAGGATTGGTGTGGACTGTAAAGCGAATGATAGGGTATCCTTTTGCTCTTGCAACTATTGCAATAACAAGACTTTTATTTAAAGTAAATATATTGTTTGTGTTGTTGGGTTCTCTATTAAAGCTTCACCACTTACTTTCGATTATGTATAATGGTGTGTTAGAAAAGGAGCAAACTTTCAGTCCTAAAATACACTTTCATAACTTGACCTTGTCATCATTATCAAGGATACTAAGCCCATTGGATTAACACAATAGATTTTGTGAGTTTTTTCATCACATAGATAGGAACGACAAGTCGTCGCAATAGATAGGTCTATAGGGACGACATGTCGTCTCTATAGAGTAGCCTATAGAGACGACATGTCGTCCCTATAGACCTATCTATTGCGACGACCTGCGTCACTACAGTCAATTATTTTGAAATCGAAACTTTTTTTAGACGAATCTATAGGCATGAAATGTCGTCTCTATAGACTAGCTATATAGACGATGTCTATAGCAACGACATTTTTGGTCTATAGTGACGAAACTGTAGCGATGAAGGCTATAGGGACGACTTGTCATGCTCGGGTCTATAGGGATGACTTTAAGGTCTATAGGGACGACATATGTCATCCATATAGGAGGACGAGCACCTAAGTCGGTGATGATACCGGAGAGAAAGGCGAAGGCCTAACGGAATAAAGAGGTTGGGATAGAGAAGGTTCTGTGGCAATACCAAAAGGGATTGGAATGGACCTAGGAACCCAAGGGAGGAGATGTGGAGGCACAACCCTAGTCTGGTTGCCAACGCAGATTCGGGGATGAAATCCAGATAAGTGGGGGAGACTTGTAAGACCCGTTTCCTGAAGACCCTGTGTGACGCTATCAACAGGTGGTAGCGAGCTAACTGGGGAGATAGCGACGCCATCTTTAGTAAAATAATTACGTGGGTTGGCTGGAGATAGCGCCGCTATCTAGGGGAGATAGTGCCGCCATCTGCCCTAGAAGTGAAAACCCCTCATTCGGGTTTATGGACCTATATAAAGGACCCCAAGCCCAAGGGTTCACACTTTTGGCTATTCCCTGAGGTGGGAGACGATATTAGGCGACAAAGAGCTTGTATTTTGAGTTCTTGGTGACTTTTGAAGATTAAAAGGGTGAAAAGTGGAAAACTTTGGAGGGCTTGAGTAATTGCATCTCCTTGGGTGTGCTTTATCTGTGACTTTAGAGCGTAGGTAAGGGTTTTACCCTCTGATCTTCTGAGTATATTCGTTGATGGGGGTTGTGCTATGAATATGATGTTGTAAAGGTCTTGTTGTGATGAAAAATAGGGATGGAAGGACTCCACTTCCCAAAGGTCCAACCGTGGATACACCCATGGTGTCCTTGGATCGTGACTCAATCATTTTGGTCCCTATTCAGACCTTGTTTGTAGCTTTGGGTTGTTTTACTTGTAAAATTTAGGGTTTGGGGATTAAGGACATGCACAGACATGCATGTCCATTAGATGTGATCTTAGGTCAGTTTCTTATCCCAGAGAGGGTTTAATAAGAAGCCTTAATTGATGGCTGAATCGGTTAAGACCTTAATAGGGATTCAGACATTATGGAGTTATCGCCGCTAACACCCCTGGGTAGCGATGCTAACTCTGTCAAGAAACCGTAAGGGGACTTTGCTTTAGCGATGCTACAGAAGCTGGTAGAGCCGCTAAAGGCTCTGTTGTTGACATAATTTTTAACTGTGTTTGCCCTTTGACTATAGACATGAGTGTGCTAGCCAATCCTTGTGGTTAAACCAGTGAGGGATATAGAATTTGTGATTGATATAGTTGTATATGGTGGGTTTAGGTGATCAAACGAGGTTAGGGTGTGACATTAGCTTCTCTCCCAAGTTGTTTGATTCAGGTGAGTGTCCTCACCTTACTATATGTTGTATGCATGCTTAGGCAACTTGTTTATTTGCTTACAATTATTTGATTAATTATTATATCTATGGTGGGTATTAGTATTGGGGGGCAGGGTGACGTCGGTCTCTATAATGATAGGAATCACGCTGGGTCTCATTAAACTGGGGGGTAGGATGATGTTGGTCTTCGTAAGGATAGGAATCATACCGGGTCTCATTAACTAGGGGGCAGGATGATGTAGGTCCCTGCAAGGGTAGGAATCATGTCAGGTCTCAACTTGTTTTTTGATGTGTATTGCATGTATGGTGTTTGGGGAACTCACTGAGCGTATAGCTTAACCATTGATTTTAAAGCATCTCATATTTATATTGTTGGTTACTTCATTTTAATAGAGATTCTTTAAATACCTTTGGGACATATATACTTTGATAACATGTTTTGCTAAACACTACTTTAGCTTTGTAATAAAATTACTTATGTTTTTACTTATATTTTAAAGAAAAATGTTGTTGGAAATTGGGGCATTACAAACTCACTGCAAAATTGACTTAAGACTTGATATAGTCTGTCCAAGAGACCATACCGCCGCTAACGAGACCTTTTAGCATCGCTATCTCAACCACCTTCACTTCCATGTCATGCCACACAAATCAATAGTGACGCTATGTACACCTTTAGCATCGCTATCCCTCCTAACTTCTTAAAATTTGTTTAACTTTCTGTTTTAACCCTTACCCTTTTTCTAAAAACGGGTATTACATAGGGTAGGTGAAAAACGAAAAAATGTTGACGGTTTTTTGAAACGCTATAGCGACGACAAGTCGTTTCAACGATTTACTCAATAATTTACTCAACAATTGACTCGAACGTGCACTTGGAGAAAGGTGTGTGCGTACACGGGACGTTAGTTGAAAAGTGAAGAATGTCTTAGCTTACTACGCATCGAGCACTTTATCAACCCAAAACTTCAATCAAATTACCCAACTCTTTACTCAACAATTGACTTAAGAAATAAGTCAAAAACTATGTCAACAATTTAATCAGCAAATGCAAATACCGCTTTCCCAAAAACAAAACATTCCACCATTATTCTAACACTTTCAAATTCAAATTGGTCCAACGCAACTATACCCTATAAACATTCAACCTCCAAACAACCAAGGTGATGATGATGAACGTGAAACCGAAACCGAAAGTGATGATCAAGGAAGTGACGTTGGAAAGGAAACTGACAGTGAAACTGAAACTGATTAAAACATTTTGAAAAACTTTTGTATTGCTATTTGAATGGTATTTTATGTATTAGTGTTAGATGTTTTGGTAAACCATGTACTTATGTGATATTTGTACGTTATTTTAAATGTTTTGGTATTAGCATTTTGTTGGGGATTCAGTAGAACAATATTCGTTTATGGAATCATGGATTGATTCAAGAATCGTGTATATCACTTTTCGAATTTGATATTTCGACTCTATGCCTGGGTTCACGAAATATAAATATGGGATAATTCTTGAAGAATCAAATTTGTAATTAGGCACAATTGTGAATTCACGGGTTTTTGATAGTTGAGAGAATTCGTGTTCGTTATCGTATCTCAATTTGAACATTAATACGATCATTTAAACCAGAAAACTGAATCCCAGAAAGTAGGAGCGGTTACGGGCAGTTGAAAATCGATTACCTGTATTGAAAACTGATTACATGTATTAGTGTTAGTGTGAAATAACAGTGTCAGCATGTCAATATCAGTGTCAGTGTGAAATAATAGTGTCTGCGTGTCAATGTCAGTGTCAATGTATCACCTCTTATCAACAGAACCCCTGCTAGAGCCCCTTGGACCCCACTATGCGCTCTGCCCCTAGGACCCTGCAAGGGGGCATAGCCCCCTTAACCCCCGCTATTAGGTCAAACTAGTATCAACTTAGTGATATACAAGTGTGCACTCCCGCACCTCTTAACTTGTATTAGAACTAAAGAATGATCTCATTGATATACTAATTATTTCCATTAACTAAAATGTAAGGTGATACTAAAATCACCAACACATTTTATATTTTCGTAAAATGTATTATTTATATAATATTTAAATGTTTTGGAATGTTAAGAAAGTTATGTACACGGTCTATAAGGGACGACATGTAGTCTCTATAGATCACTCTATAGCAACGACATGTCGTCCCTATAGATAGTGTCTAGGTTTTTTTCAATATAGATATAGCAACGACAAGTCGTCGCTATAGGGCTGTCTGTAGAGTCAACATGTCGTCCTATAGATGGACCTATAGGGACGACATGTCGTCTCTGTAACATTTTTTTTAATTGAAAATTTTCGCAACGAAGGTGTAGGAACGAGTTGTCGTCGCAATAGAGTGCCTATAGCGACGGTTCTTTTAGGCTTCAGTGACGAAGAATCTGAGGGGATGACATCTATAACGATGACATGTCGTCCCTAATGTCTATACCGACCACTTCTGGGGCTATAGTGATAACAACTTTCGTTTCTATAGCCTTTATTTCTTGTAGTGAACATCCAAACATTTCTAATGTTTTCTTATATGAAAATGTAAAATGGAAGCATTTCAGTGTCTGAATGTAAAAGGAAGCATTTCAATGTCTGAATGCTACGTTTCCACTTGATTTCAAAAACAAAGTAAACAAACTCAGGATTTTTGGTCCAAGAGAAAAAAAATCCTTTTTTTTAAACGGCAAATAAGCATTAAAAGAAGCCACGAATAGCAAGATGCTATCGAGCCCGAAATAAAGTACAAATAAGTAATACAGGAGCACCAAGTTAGAAAACAAGAAAACAGAACATAAAATTAAGACAAAATGTGATCAAAAGGAGAGCAGCTCCAAGTCGTCCAATCACCACATCCGAATGAGCTCCTGTGAGTGCACCAAGCAAAAGATTGGGCAATGATTGAATCAGCCACCTTCGTTGCGGGAGTATGTAATTGTTTGAAGATCTTGTCGTTCCCATAGATCCATATATTCCAAATGACGTAAAAAATAATAGTAATCCCAATCTTTTTCTTCTTTGGACAATTACCCCATAGATGTGCCCACTCAATAAATTCAATTAGGTTTGAAAATCTCCTAGGTTGGAGACCACACCACCGAAAGATCCAATGATGAACCGCCTGCGTAAATTCACATTGCAATAGCAAGTGTTCTACCGTTTCCACTTCTTTGCTACAAAAAGGACACATTTGAGATGCTGAGTTTACACCTCTCACAGCCAGCGAGACCGCAACAGGGATTCTGCCTAAGACTGCTCTCCATACAAAGCATCTTACTTTCAAGGGAACTTCCTTAATCCAGCTAATGATCGGACCAGATGAAGTGCTAAATTGGGCCTCGATTAGGTTCCGTAATCGTTTGACTTCATATTCGCCATTTGGGGAAAGGAGAAACTGAAAACCATATTTTGAATTCACCTTAGTGTCCATGTCGCCAATAATATTGTATAGCTGAAGCAATTCGTTTAATTCCTCAACACTTGATGGATCTTTTTTCCAATTCCACGAAAAACCATCAGGAGATAGCCGATCATCTAGGCGACAACACTTGAAAGATTCAAGAAGGTAAAGGTGAGGAAATTTCTTCTGGAATGCCTCAGGACCGCACCACGAATCTTTCCAGAACAAGATTTTAATGTTACAACCTGGAACAATTCTGAAAAGAGATTTGTGATCAATGTGAATGACTTGCATATGATTGACGGCTTTAAAAATATTAAGCCACACTCCCGTAGAGGATTTTCGAGCAATATATTCTACCGGCTTATTGTTGAGATTGTGAATGCACGAGATTACAATATTCCATAAGCTGTTTCGTTCATTCATCAGCCGACACCACCATTTTACTAGTAAGGCTAAGTTTTAAGCTTTTAAAGTACCAACGCCAAGGCCACCAGCAAAAACAGAGGCTGTGATTTTTGACCATTCCACCCAGTGAATTTTATGTTGTGAATTACCACCGCCCCAAAGGAATTTTCGCCTAATTTTTTCCAATACATCAAGAATACCTTGTGGTGCTTTGAATATCGACATGTAGTAGGTAGGAAGGCTATTTAAAACTTATTTGATAAGGCTGATTCTCCCACCGAACGAAAGCATGTTGGCTTTCCAAGACGATAGTTTGGATAGAAACTTGTCGATCACGGGTTGCCAATGCTTCTTTAGGCCCATATTGGCACCAACAGGTACCCCTAGATATATAAACGGAAAAGCACCAACCGAACACCCCAATGATCTAGCCATGGATCGCAGCTCAAGGTTCGAGACACCAATTCCAAATAACCGAGATTTGTGAAAATTAACTTTAAGGCCCGATGAGATATGAAAACAAGTAAGAATTGCACAGAGATTCTTGATGCTTTCCTGGTTCCAATCGCCCACAAAAATTGCATCATCCGCATAAAAAAGATGAGACAAAGATGGCCCGTTATGAGGTAATTTGATTCCATAATATAATGAATTTCCAGTGGCTGTCTTGAGAGCAATGTTTAAGCCCTCCATAGCAAGGATGAAAAGAAAAGGTGAGAGTGGGTCACCCTGTCGAACGCCTTTAGAGATTGGAAATTCTTTGGTGGGTGCACCGTTGACTAGAATAGAAGCTTTGGAGGAGGATAAAACACCCCTTATCCACATCCTCCATCTAGATCCAAACATCATCTGTTCCATGATGGATTCGAGATAATTCCAATTAATGGAATCGAAGGCTTTCTCAAAGTCTACTTTGAAAAAGAAGGCTTTCGATTTCCGCTGTTTTACCCAAGAGAAAATTTCATTCATAATCAACAGGCCATCCATAATATTTCGACCTTCAATGTACGCAGATTGCACCTCCCCGACAACATCACCGATCACCTTTTTAAGGCGGGAAGCGAGTATCTTGGTGATGATTTTATTTAAACTGCCAATAAGACTTATGGGTCGGTAATCCCCAAGGTTTAGCGGATCAAAAACCTTGGGAATTAGAGTTACAAAAGAAGAATTGCAACCCGCAGCCAAGGAACCATGCCTTTCGAAATGTTTGACAAACTCAATAATGTCTTTTTTCATAATCTCCCATTTGGCTTTAAAAAGTTTGAAGGTAAAACCATCTGGTCCAGGAGCCTTCTCACAGCCGCAACTCCAAATTGCCTCCTTAATCTCATCAATCGAGAACAGAGCTTCTAAGAAACAGGATTGATCTTCAAAGAGTTTCTTAAACTCCGGACTGATTAGCTTTGGGCGATCAGACCATTTTTCATGAAACTTTTCTGCAAAGAAACGATGCACCTCAATTTTAAGACATTCGGGATCGGACACCCACACCCGATCAATGGTGAGCCCATGAATTCTTGTTTTTCTGTACTTGTTTTTTAAAGTACCATGGAAGTATCGTGTATTTTCGCCGCCATCTTTTAACCACTGTACTTTGGCTTTTTGATGAAGATCGAGTTTTGTGAATGCTTCTAGTTCTAATATTTTCTCTTTATCATCTCTCTATCGGGCTCTCTCCTCGCTAGATAACTGCCTTCTTTAAGCCTCTAGTTCAAGTTCATCCACTCGTTTCTTTAATTGAATCAATAAGCCATGCTCCTTATGATGTTTTGATCCCCTCCACTCGCATAGGATGTTTTTAATATGCTTAAGTTTGGCATGGAGAAAACTGTAAACAGAACCGAAGCCCCTAAACGATTCCCACGCTTTATCAAATACCTCATCAAAATTGCTTCTGAGTAACCAGGAATTATAGAACCTAAATGGCGGGGGTCCAAAATCAGCGTTTGAGGGCTTGATGAGAAGAGGGGAATGATCTGAATGTTCTCGTGGAAGAGCAAGAACAATTGAGAGAGGTTGGAAGTTGATGATGTTAGAACACACTAGAAATTGATCTATTTTACTGAGTTTGAAACCATCGTCACGAAGGAACGTGAACTTCCTTTCCCCCATATGAAATTCTTGTAAGCCCGCTTCTTCAATAAATTGATTGAAGTCAGATGCCGATCTTCTGCAAAACCTAGAATTGTATCTATCTTCGGGTTTCCGGACAACATTAAAATCCCCATGAAAAACCCAGTTGCCAGGATTTGCCCGTTTCAATTCCAGAAGTGAATCCCACAATGCTTTTTTATCCGAGATTGACTGCGGTGCATAGACATTAACCATGGTGGTATTGCCATTCAGACCTTTCCAATTGCCAGTGATGGCAATGAAATAGCGAGTGGAGGTGTAACTAGTTCGAGAAAAAACAGAAGGGTCCCACAGGCAAGCCAACCCGCCTGAACGGCCGGTGGGATTAACAGCGATAAAATCAAAATCATTCGAACCCCAGCATCCTTTTAGATCAATGTTGTTGAAATCACCCACTCTAGTTAGAGTTTCTTGCATACTTACAAAATCTATTTTATGCACATACCTGAGTTGTCTAATCCAGCTAACTTTATTTGGTTCGCCTACACCCCTGATGTTTAGACTTAAAGCATTCATTTCGAACCATCATCAATGCCTTCACCGGATGGGAGCTTGCAGAGAACCGCACCCACCATATCGAGTGACCCATCATCAATCCGGAAGCCAACCCGATTACCAATTTCAATTATTTTATCGACTTCAATTGATGCGCTCGAAGAACATTCCTTCCCGGTAGAACTTGCGCATTGGTTGGAGGCGCTGACATTCAGATCAAAGTCGCCGACTAGATTTCGAGGATTTATGTTCACAGAGTCGGTGGGTCGAGGGCATTTATTAAGTTTCTTTCTTTTGGAGGAATTCCCAAAATTACGTCTTAAGTTTTCATTTACGCCAATCTCCTTAATTTGGGGTGGGCCTGGATTATTTAATTCCATACTAGGACTACCCAAGTTTAAGTTGGGCTCAATGGGCTGAATTGGTGAATCAGGTAGTGGAACTTTGCATGGATCTGGTACATTTACATCCATAAAGCAACCGGGATTTCACCGCCTCCCTCGATATTAGTTCCCGCCTTGTGCCGTGATGAATTGTCTATGTTCTTATCCCCATACATCGTTTCGCCTCCCACATTAAATGCGAAATTATTGCAATTCTCTTTCTCCAAGAAACCGAGATCGGTCATCGGAGGAACAGCACCGGGAACCCCAATTTCGTTAGATTCAACCACAAACTCACCTTCCTCGACATCGTCTTTCCAGGCTTCTGAATTCACATCACCATCTGAGTCTTCTTGATCTTCATCATCATTGAGATCCATATTTTCATTTTCACCATTCACAGAATTTGTCTCGCTACCTTCGTAGTAACTGGATATGGGGTCCCACGCTTCAGCACATTCAACAACACCAATTTTATACGTCTTACGGTCGTAGACACAAGAGACAATCTCGTTGATCGTCAGTTTTGATGACGTTAGAATACGGCAGATTTATTTTCTTTGTATTATGCATGGTAAATAACATGATCAGGGCCGGCCCAATACATGGGCGAGATGGGCTAAGGCCCAGGGCAGCAAATTTAAGGGGGCATCAAATTAGTCCAATAGTTTATAGTATGTATATATTTTGAATCCAAAAAGTTAGTCCAATACTCTTCCTGTCGATCCAAAAAACACACGCGCAGGATTGCAGGAACGACGCAGCTTTAAAGTTGGGCGGGAGAATGCAAAGTTGTATCACGCAGCTTGATTGGCTGATTTCCAATCGACGCCTAGAAATCTGGAAGAAGACGTACAAGATCGAGGAGTCGTCATCATCATATTAAAATCGAGTGTATCTTGGGTTCTATATCGGATTTATGTTTTCTTTTCTTCTATACTCCTCCAATTTCTAAAAACGTATGTGGCTTTGTACTGATTTCACTATTTAGGTTTGGGCATATGTCGATTTTCGGTTCCTTTTCTGATATTGCGATTCCCTGATTAACGTTTGATGGTCTCAGGTATGTCTATTTGGTGATTCACTGATTTATGCTTGAGGTATACAAATTTTGTTTTACAGATTTCGAAATCACCAAAAGAACTAACACTATAAAACGATTGTCACAAGTACGCCAATCCACACCAAACTTTTAACTCCTTTCAGAATGATGATGGATTCACTTGATTTTTAACGATTTATGCCCTAATGATGTAAAAGTACATATCAAGGCTCTTGTCTGATTTCTCTTTTCTCTAAATTTACTTAGCGTCGACTATTTATGTTTGAGTTGGACTACTAGATTACGAATAAATGAAGGCAAAGATAAAAAGAGGAACAAAAATATCTTCTAGTTGTTCCATCTAATTTCTTACTGTTTGTTTTGCATGTGAATTGTTAATTGTGAAACAAGATTTGGTTTGGAATGATTCTTAGAATCAAGGTTTGGAATGATTCTTAGAATCAATTTTGGTTATTTTGTCTGTGATATGTAAATCTTAAGAATATTAGGTTTGACGCTACATGGATCATGGGATGACTATATCACCTCATTGAGGGTCTTAGCTCACGTTCTTGTTTGGTATTGCACTTTTGTTTTTATAAAAACTTTATATATACATCTTGTATTACATACATTATAAATATATGGGCATTATTTTATTATCTTGCCCGGGGCATCAAAAACCAATGGACCGGCCCTGAACATGATATATAGATAACGAGGGCAATAAAGTCATCACTTATTTATGGTTATCCTAACTAATTTCGATTTGAATTTTTTTTGAGATAAGGGGGTTTTTTAAATGAGATCAACAGAGCTTAAATCTTAATTGATTACTATCGGATTCCTTAATTTTATCTTATTTTTAAACCAAAGAACTCATTTAATTAGATTTCAATCCTTTACCTCTTAAATACCGCAAACCAAACGACCCCTAATCAGTTCCCAAGTCTTTGACATTCTACCACGACCAATAAAATACTTGGACGGCCGTGGGATTATGGGTAAGTTTCTACTCCATTAATGTCCATGTTTTTTATTCTATGAAGTCGTATGGGACATCTAGATACCCTTTTACTTCGGAAAATTCGTTTGAATTATGCTTTTTTATCATTGCTTTTGTTCTTTCCAGTTGAATACTTAACTTTATTTTTGCGATTTCATTGTCAATTATCACGTATCATTGGGTAAAAGAACTCAAGAAAACAGTTATGAGAAGATATTTTACATGCGTTGTAAAGATAATTGAATGATTGTTAATCTTGCAAGACAGCAAGTACGAAGGGTTTGAGCTAGATTTTTCCAGTACTATGTATATTAAGTGGTTGTTTTGCCAGGGGAAAGCCATTGAAGCAACTAGAAGATTGAAAATAGACCAAAACGGAACCCAAAAGAAATTGTATCCTCCTAAATTCAATAAAAACATATATAGGTCAACCACAACAAATAGGGCATGGTGTTAATAATATTTCCAATGAAGAGAGTGAGGAGGACATTCATGTCTTTTCCACAAATAACAAGTCACTGTTCCACCTTGTTTCTCCTTTATTGGGTGGGATAAAAATTACAATTTTTGTCTTATTGATTTTATGCCCTTTGCATATTTGTCATTTAGTTCCTAGTTTCATGTAATGCTTTTTCTTTCACTTTGATGCTCACCTCCTTTAGTAGCTTTTGAACTCACGTTGTTTGCGTCTTTCCGATTTCCCTTTGGTATTTCGTGACTCTCTTTCAAACCATTATATTGTTTATGAAACTTGGATTGTTATATCTCGAGGTTACAAAGTGTAATACGTGAGTCGAATTTCTTAAAAGATGCTTACAACCATCAAGTCATAGGTTTTGCAAAAAAAAAAAAAGACAGTTTTTTGTCATGAACTATGCTATCACACAGTAAACCTTTATTGATACTGGAAGGATATTAAGAAGAGTATTAGAAAGGTCGAGTTGTTCCAGGCTTCTTATTGCTTCAATTTTATATTGAAATAACTGAGTCCTAGTTTTTTCTGAATGTGATGACAGAGGATTATAAACTGGGTCTTGCAACTTCTGCTGAAGAAGATAAAATCAGTAACTTGCCTGAACACTTGATAGACTCAATCTTAAAGCGACTTCCTATTCATGATGCTGTAAGGACAAGCATTATATCAAAAAAGTGGAGGTACAGATGGACAAAAATGGGGGAGCTGGTTTTTGATAAGCGGTTCTTCGAAAAATATGCAAAAAGTATAAGAATCATAAACAAAGCCTTGATCCTTCACACCGGTCCTATCTTAAAATTTTTTCTCCATATACCAAATATATTTCATGATAGCTTTGAAGATGTGGATCAATGGTTGATACTCTTATCGAGAAGTGGTGTTAGGGAACTCAGCGTTACTAATTCAAGTCAACGTTATGAGCTTCCTTCCCATATGTTTTCTTGTCTAGAATTGACAATGTTGTTACTGGATAACTTTTTCTTCAAACCACCACTTGAGTTTGAAGGATTTATCAATCTTAAATATCTTTATCTTCATAATATGGATTTTAGGGCTAATTTGGCTGGAACTGAGATCAACTTACCACAACTTAAGGGGTTGTTCGTGTGTATGTGCACAAATGTTTACAATTTCAACATCAAGGCTACAAAACTGCAGACTTTGTTTTCCGTCAATGTTCCTGATGCCATGTTACTTCGCTTATTGCACAGTCCATCCCTTATTCTGGTTGTTATGTGCTTTCAGAAACCCATAGATGAGTTTGTACGATTTGAAACAATGACATTGGCCACTATGTTAAGTAGCTTGCCCAAAATCGAAAGCTTGGTTATAGACGCATTTTTCTTTAAGGTATGATACAAACTAAACTTTTAATGCTAAACCTTTTGGTCTTTTCTTTAAGGTAAGTTAAATCTCATTTTCACTTCACAGGTTTTGATAGCGGAAAAGGTTCCAAAATGGCTTCCACATGCGGTTAATAGTTTAGAGTATTTGTCGTTGCAAGGATTTCAACTTGCTGATTTGAATCAACTTCATGGTGTTCTTTGTTTGCTTCGAAACTCACTGAAGCTAGAAAAACTGTGCGTGGAGATGGTAAACTAACGAGTGCTAAAAGTATATTCTATAAGTTGCAAGAGGTGAATGCTAACCACCGTCACATTTTTATGTTATTTTCAGGAACCTCGAGTCATTGATTATGATGTGGGACCAGCTTCAGATCATCTAGAAGCTCCAAACTGCTTGGACTGTACATTGAATCGGTTGCAAACTGTGGAGTTAACGTCTTTAGACGGGTCAAGACCCGAACTGCTTTTCATAAAGATTCTACTTGCACATTCACCTTTCCTTGAGAAGTTGGCCATCACACCTACTGGGACATCTGATGTTCAAAAAAGATTTGACATGTCCAAGGACGTTATGCGGTTCCCTCGAGCATCACCAAAAGCAGAAGTGATCTACTTAAATCCCGAGCCATATGACTTTGTAAGAATGTTTAACAACATTTTAAATTGGCTTTAAATGCTCTACCTTAAGAGCATATTTCCATTATGCTGTAATTCGAAAGGTACCCGCTCTTTGTACTTAACTTTTGCTTCCATGTGGTGTGTGTTAACACATGTAAATAGTCGAACGCATGAAGAAGAGACATATTTTGGATTTTGAATTAAAGCTAAGTTTTACAATTTAAAACAACCCGTAAAAGGTTTGACTAAAGGTGCTTGGTTTTGTTAATGACAGAATATGGAATGTTGGTGAATCGTAATGGGTATTCCAGTATTCCTATTGCATTAATTATACTTGGGTGCTATTCGAAATAAATAGAGAAAATCACAAAATACTCTTGATATGGGCTAATAATATAAATGTCACTATAGTTTGACCAGTATCCGATTTAATCACTACTAGTTGTTACCTCCACAATGCAGCGGGACACAAATTTTAATCATTTAAAATTAAGTATGAGTCCAATTCCCATTCTGCACGTGTGATTTAAATGACTATGTTTATCCTTTCTCCTTTGGATGTTTGGTATACATTTTTTTTTTTGACAAATAGTTTTTCTATCAACATTCTAAGTTGGTACTTTATTTCCAACTAACCATGTTTAACGTGGTGTAACTAACCACAGGAGTGTAAACTAAGAACATGTTATGTAGTGTATATGAGTTCACCATCGCTGATACATGGTTTGAGGTCTCACAAATGCTTGAATCTTTTTTTAATGGTATAATTTTATAAAAAATAAACTACCTGATGAATACCGATGAAAGGTATAGAGAGTAAAAACCAAATACATCATGAAAAAAACTAAAAAGACTACCACATAAAGAACACATGAAGCCAACTCTATGAAACCACAATGAACAAAAAAAGCAGGGCCCTTCCATAGCAAATTGGAGCCAAATAGAATCTTTTTATCGGCATATACCTACACGAAAGATACATCAAGCTAATAGTGAAATGTGTTTGAAATTACACAAACATCAAGCTCAAGCTTGGCTGGTCCTTACTACACTAGGCATTAAGCTCAAGCTTGGATGGTATTGCTTACCAAAATAAAAAATTTTGAAAGTAAGTTATAATTTTTTTATATAAATAAACATTTTTTTATAAACTATAAAGAAGTGAAATTTCTTTCTTTTTAGGAAAATAATCATAGAAACACAAAACAATGCAGAGATTTCACGTTAAATCGATGCAAATGTACCTAGTTTAAATATCATAAAAAAATCAGCATAATATTGATCCTCTCGTTGTTAAATCAATAATGTTTTAAGAAATTAGCCCTTTATAGTTCAAGCAAGGCATACACTATATTCATCTTTTGGTCCAAGTATAAAAAGAACAAAAACCACAACAAAACATAGATTAATGTTATAAGAACTGGGTAAAGAGGAGGTAGACATAGTCATATATAGTATATACCTCCAACAAGGGGAGGGAGAGGGCAGACGTGCAAAGGCCCATGGTCCATAATCTGAATTTGTAGACAATGATACCACGGTCTGATAGATACCTCCTAAAGCTAAAAATTTCCCATCCAAACCCAACCTAGCTCAACGTAGCTAGGTCTAAAAAAGCTCAACATAGGTGCCTTTTGTGCACCTCCAACTATGGCGTCCTTTTGTAAGTAATTAAATGGCATATTACATATTACATAATGGGTAATGTAGTGTTTCAAGTTTTTAAATCTCTTTTTCTACTAAGATGGAACATGTCTCATCCTACCCAAAATTAATTTATGGTATACTTGAATCCCAAAATCCCAACCCATAATTCTATAACAATGTCCAACCACATTGCAAATTCAAGCTTTATAGTTCCATTGTTGTAAGAATACTCAAATTATCTTTTTATTCCCCTTAATTTGTTTGGCATGAGGTAAAACTGGCCGGTTAAAGTGTCAAGAATGATTATAAACCCATCCATATTACTTAATCGCAAATAAAAAAAATTTGTTTGCACTCTTTTAGATTATTGTCATTTGGCAACTGGAATTTTGGTTGGTTGGTCAAATTCATTAAAAAAATAAAATAAAATAGGAGCTAAATGTATCCACAGGCATTTGTTCCCACCATAGTCGCCCAAAGAACTTCCCTACTATCTTGACACTTGGCAAATCTATAGCGGTTCATTTAATTTGTTTTATGACCAAAACTAGTTTATTAACCCGTGTGCTACACGGTTGGGAACTAAAAGTAAAATGTTAAAATCGACATGAAAAACTATATAATAAAAAAACATTTAATTCTGTCATTGACCTAAATATTAAGATCTGAACGGTGTTTAAAAAAAATGTAATTTACTCAAAACAAAGGGTATATGGTTTTTTGGAAGTGGTATTCTAAACTATAATGTTGAGTTAAGTTTTTTATCACTTACATTACTTTAAAGTAAGCAAACCATGGGAAAGGATATACTAACACGTGGTGGCCTCACAAAGAAAACCAGTGAGCTATGACTCATGTAAATCGTCATTTAAAGCATCAAGCAACATCAAACCAGTTTGTGAACAAAAACAGAAAGGCTCGGGACCAAATCGATATTATTGTTATAATAAGGACCAAAACCGAAAGATATTTCAATTTTAAACTAGGCCAGGTAAAAGTCGATATTTAGCCAAGATTTTGGCAATCATGGCTTGTCAAATTGAATGAATCGAGTTTGTTGATTAGTAAATGTAAGTTGAAAGGTAAATCACACATTCCGTTATTTAGAACCAGTGTTACATGAGCAAAAAACGTAAATTGTTCGGGGGAGTTGCTAAAACATACAACAAATAACTTTTTAATCATTTAAGTCTAAAATAACACAAAATATATGCTTAAAATACCTTATAATCTTTTCATCACAGATTGCAACTACAAGATTTTGTATTCACTCTAACTTAGGGAGTCCCGAACTCGGTTTTAACCACATATGCTTAAAATACCTTGTAATATGATAATAAATTAAAGAAGCGTGTAAATCAAAAATAAGTTTACCAAACTGATCAAAGTTGCAAATCTATGACATCAATTGGTCATCTTCTCACTTCTATCACAAAAAGATCACCAATTTCGTCAAAATAATCCTAATACACGAGGTCACTTTTCTGACAAATAGTAATTTCCTGGAATTCGTTAAGTCACCGATTGTAATTTAAGGTAAAACAAAAGAATAGTAACTTGTGGTTTCACAAAGAATTTATGAGATTCGATTATTTCGCGAAATGTTCATATGTTGTGTGTTAACTTCATTTGAATCAAATAATAGTTTTTTCAATATCTTTTACCATCTTCAAACCCAATTTCTTTGAATCGACGATGAAATCACAAAACGATATATTTAGAGATTGGGTATTCCGAAAACAACGATCCCATAGGCAACAGTCCAGTGAATCAATCAAAAAATTGTTGACAAAATCGGTCAAGTTGCAACTTCCGGAAATTGCAACTTCTCAAACGTGCTGTTAGTAATCATCCTATATGCATGGGAGAAGAGAGAATAAGAGAATATTATTTAATTATAGATTGAGTGTGATGTTATTCATTGATTGTTCATCCATTTTATGATATTTAGAAATCGGCTTACGAGCTTGGGTTTGTTGGATTGTTCTATTATGATTTTTCCTAATTATCATGTGGTATTTAAATTACAAAGTTTTCCTCCTCATTTTGAAATCACTATTACATTGTTTCTCTACCTATTTTGTTCCAACATATTCTTAAAAGATGTTCCCGCCAATGCGTTTTCTTACAATCAAATATCAGTGTGGTTATATAGATATAATGACAATATTGACCTGACATGGCTAAAAATCAAATCATTAATGCTAATAAAGAAGTTGAGTGCTCGGCATATTTTGCGTAATGGATTAAAGGATAATGTAAAGTCAAATCACAGTTTGTCTAAGTACAAATACTACCGTACTGATCTAAAATGTAAGAAAATAATTTGCTATTAGAGCAATTCTCTTTTTTATTTCTTGCAAAGAAACAACCCAAGTGGGTCAGAAACATTGAAACCAAAATCTGTAATATTTCAAAGTTTTCATTAACATATGATGCAACTCTTGTTCTTGAATATAATCATACAATAAGGTTTCGGATCACAAAATTCATTTCTCAAGCAAATTATCTCTCAACGGCTCTAAGATAAATTAACTTGCTAATATTGATCAGAAACATTATCAAACTCCTCATTTTCATCTATATATTCAACCCATTCTGTAACACCCGGTTTTTAATAAAACATATTCATTTAAATAAATATCAATTTATTCAGTAATTAACATTTTGAAGATATTTAGAAATGATTTAAACATCAATTCACCGCATAAATCTCCACATAAGTAGCATCAGTGTGTACCCGTCATGCCTGTCCGTCATTTTTACCTGTACAACCTGAAATGGTAATTTAAAAGGGAAAGGATAAGCACACGGCTTAGTGAGTTCCAACAACTACACAGCATATCAGCTACACATACTTTACCCCTAACATGAAAAATACAACCACACGTCACATAACCTGCTCTACCCAGTATATTGGATTATATCCTCCTATACGTATCTGCTCAGTAAATCTAATTCCCCGGCTCAGCACTTAGAGCCGCGCATACCCTATACGTCGAGTCATGCGTTTCTGCTTAGTGTCTTTTGCTCGTATCTCTATATTACTCAGTTCGTCGAGCCCACACACACCATAACCCAACCCATACAATTATAACAAAAAGATATATATCAATAATATACACATAACTTGGTACTATTTACCAACATCCTACAAGCACACAAAATTCGGTAAAGCACATATAACGTCTATACAATGTAGTGAGAAACTCACCTGATTATAGTCGACTACAGCGTTTATCTCTGCTTCGTATTCCCTCTTTAACTGTTAACACAGTAAGACATTTATCACTCTTTACTCCTTAACTATACCATAGTTGCACCACTAAACCCTTCCATAATTCCAACATGATACCTCGTGATTTATCAAGTAAAGGATAGCCAGGTAGAAGATTAGTTGGGGTGGCAGGATCCTTTCAGCATTTTAGCCTTTCGGAAAATCCAACAACCAGATCCCAAGTAAACGGCCTAGACACCATCCTCGTAAGTAAATCACTCGGTATTATTTTTGGAATTACGAATAGTATAACCTCTACATATTATAGTTTAACACTTATAAACTACTAGAGAAATACGATAGTGATTACTCACTTAAGATTGGCGTTTTCGCAAAGCCTTGGCACGTTTCCCGTTCCGCTCTTCCAACACTTCCCGAGCACCTCGTTACCAGCTACCGCTCGCTCCTAACTCCTCCCGACCTATTTTCCTCACCAGAACACTCCTCGATATCGTAAGGTTGTTTGGCGTTTGTTGTGGGTTGAAATGAAGAAGTTGAGCCTCTATTTATAGGGCTTGGAAACACTATTCACGACATCATCACGACGTCATCATGACATCAGCGACACTATTTACGACGTCATCATGACGTCATCACGACATCATCGTCGATGTCATCACGAGGTAAGCGCTTACTTCATCTCTCGGTTACTATTCACACCGAAGTTACTATTCACGACGGAGCACTATTCACGCCGGAGTTACTATTCACGCCGGAGTTACTATTCATCTTTTTTTTTTTTTTTTTTTTTGAAAAACGGTCGTTACAAGTTCTCCCCCCCTTTATAAGATTCCGTCCCCGGAATCTTCAACGTTGACATACACTTATTCTTCTAATCATTCTCTATTTCAACACAATACGGTTGTATTAGTAAACCCAAAGGGTATTACAATACTGGCACATTAACCACCTCTAATCAACTAGGCCAACCTATTGAGACTACAAAGTACGCGTTATGTAATCTCATACACTCACAACACAGACATCATAGATGCAAGGTACTTGTTATGCATTGTATACTCATAATCATATATTCACCACATCATATCACAATCCCTGCTCTTCACAACCTCAACAGCTCAGCTATTCGTCCTTTCATCGACCCATCACGGTATCGAGTCACAAAAATTCATCAGACACCTAACTGCATGTGTGTTAGAACTGTCGGCCAATAAAGCCATCACAACACTTGTATGTGGTCCCACCACAATTACTGCTCATACGATTATCACAACACATATGTGGTCCCACCACATATACTAGTAATGTGGCCCCGCTAAATAAGTGGTCACAACCACAAGTACTAGCAATCCCACAGAATAAATGGTCACAACTACAGGTACCAGTAGCCCCACGGAATAAGTGGTCCCAACCACAAGTACAAGTAGCCCCACATCATAAGTGGTCCCAACCACAATACTAGTAGCCCCACCTAATAAGTGGTCCCAACTACAAGTATAAGTGGCCCCACAGAATAAACAGCTTTTCGCTCTAAAGGCTTAACAGCTAACACACAAACGGCTGCACAGCTCTGCAACCAACCACATGACACCAATAATCCTTATATCAGCTCAGTCTCCACATACAACTACAAAATCTCCACCCACAATACGATACAATATCCATGGTTGTCACCATTTAATACTCACGTATTCGTCTGCACAGCTAATATCAACTAGATATTTAACCAGCTACCGACACAGTTTATCCACAGTTACTTGCCTACGGGTTACCTACTTAAGAGGTATTCACTTAGTCATTTATGAAACATATACACCTAACACACATATGCTAACAAGATAGTTATCTTGGTCAGTTAGCAATATTTTCTTAACTCATTATTTTCATATACTAACAGATTTTAAGTACATAATACACTGATAGGCCACATCTAGCCTATTATTATACATTCGTTCATAGTATTCACTACCTACATGAATACCCTTACGCCACACCACTATGTCATCTGCACTCTCACGAGTTGTTATTATATGTCCATCCCGTATACACGTACATCTCTTGTATGGGAATGGATAAAACTCTAATTCTGCAAACATACGACACCACGTATAAAACCTTATGTTTCTAGCATGTACACGTATATCTGTACGTATACTTTTCACATCTATATACTGCTTTAGTTCACGTATGTCTTCTTCCAAATTATGCCATCCAGTTACTAGATCCCAATTTCTGCTGATACGCTCACATACATCCTCAGCCTTCATCATTATCGTACTACAGTCGTCTGACACACTTCGTATATAAAACTTGTTAACCAGTAACTGTAGATGACCTGGAAGCCTCACATATATCTCCATACCTGGAAATGAAATTTGCGACTTATGCTCTTTTCTAAATAACATTACGTTTATTTTTAGTCGATCAAAATCAACTATTTTAGCGATCAACATCTTCTTTTTATTATCCACTATTTGTGCTTTTCTTAGTAACGAAGGGACTTAATGTATCATTTTTACACAGTTCATCCACCATAGTCACATCAACTGTTTACTAATTAACTACTAAGAAAAGAAACGTCACCAGATTCTAAATCTTTCGAGTACCCCAACCAGCGTCCCAATTATTCCTAATAAATTCTATGATTGCCAACCAATAGATTGGATAGTAAATACAGCTTATCAGCATACATATTGATTAGTTATACCCTCAGCGTATTGGGTTGCTCATGACCAACTCCCGATTCGAACGCGGATCCTGTGCTTTCAATAGTAGGAGCTCTACTACTATCTTCCACACCTACCCTCGTTCGTTTCAGAACTTGTCCAGGAGTCCCCAATTCACTTCTCACGATAATTTTACCACCTATACCCCGGGTTGTTTTACGAACATAGTCGTAGAAAATTTTTCACATAAAAGGATTTACCTTATGGATATCACTTATCAAGGAACATGCAACTTGGCCAACTCAAAAATTCTAGGACTATTTAGTTCCTACTGCCTACACTTTAATGGCATTTAAGCACACATATATTACAGAAATAGCAACAAAGACTAAGCATTTAACCTTTTCCCCCACTGACGTCGGCTGACGGTACACACTGCGTCTTTGCAACAACATTCATTTAACCCCTTACTCGAAAAACAACTTATAATTTCTTGTAAAAATATTTCCAAAGAAAACTTTTAAGTCTCAAGCTTGAGATCAAAACCCATCAAGTGAGTCTGATTCACTCAAGCCTTGGCTCTGATACCAACTTGTAACGCCCGGTTTTTAATAAAACATATTCATTTAAATAAATATCAATTTATTCAGTAATTAACATTTTGAAGATATTTAGAAATGATTTAAACATCAATTCACCGCATAAATCTCCACATAAGTAGCATCAGTGTGTACCCGTCATGCCTGTCCGTCATTTTTACCTGTACAACCTGAAATGGTAATTTAAAAGGGAAAGGATAAGCACACGGCTTAGTGAGTTCCAACAACTACACAGCATATCAGCTACACATACTTTACCCCTAACATGAAAAATACAACCACACGTCACATAACCTGCTCTACCCAGTATATTGGATTATATCCTCCTATACGTATCTGCTCAGTAAATCTAATTCCCCGGCTCAGCACTTAGAGCCGCGCATACCCTATACGTCGAGTCATGCGTTTCTGCTTAGTGTCTTTTGCTCGTATCTCTATATTACTCAGTTCGTCGAGCCCACACACACCATAACCCAACCCATACAATTATAACAAAAAGATATATATCAATAATATACACATAACTTGGTACTATTTACCAACATCCTACAAGCACACAAAATTCGGTAAAGCACATATAACGTCTATACAATGTAGTGAGAAACTCACCTGATTATAGTCGACTACAGCGTTTATCTCTGCTTCGTATTCCCTCTTTAACTGTTAACACAGTAAGACATTTATCACTCTTTACTCCTTAACTATACCATAGTTGCACCACTAAACCCTTCCATAATTCCAACATGATACCTCGTGATTTATCAAGTAAAGGATAGCCAGGTAGAAGATTAGTTGGGGTGGCAGGATCCTTTCAGCATTTTAGCCTTTCGGAAAATCCAACAACCAGATCCCAAGTAAACGGCCTAGACACCATCCTCGTAAGTAAATCACTCGGTATTATTTTTGGAATTACGAATAGTATAACCTCTACATATTATAGTTTAACACTTATAAACTACTAGAGAAATACGATAGTGATTACTCACTTAAGATTGGCGTTTTCGCAAAGCCTTGGCACGTTTCCCGTTCCGCTCTTCCAACACTTCCCGAGCACCTCGTTACCAGCTACCGCTCGCTCCTAACTCCTCCCGACCTATTTTCCTCACCAGAACACTCCTCGATATCGTAAGGTTGTTTGGCGTTTGTTGTGGGTTGAAATGAAGAAGTTGAGCCTCTATTTATAGGGCTTGGAAACACTATTCACGACATCATCACGACGTCATCATGACATCAGCGACACTATTTACGACGTCATCATGACGTCATCACGACATCATCGTCGATGTCATCACGAGGTAAGCGCTTACTTCATCTCTCGGTTACTATTCACACCGAAGTTACTATTCACGACGGAGCACTATTCACGCCGGAGTTACTATTCACGCCGGAGTTACTATTCATCTTTTTTTTTTTTTTTTTTTTTTTGAAAAACGGTCGTTACACATTCACCACTTAATTCAATCTCTTCATCATCTTCATCTTTTTCAAAAATTCTAATCACATCATCTGCAACCAAATTATCCAACTCTGGTAACATCTCCAACCCTTTCTTCCTGAAAATCAATTTGATCCTCAAAACATGATGAAACTTCCCTCTATGCTTCGCAATCGGACATGCATGCACCAATTTTCCTTGTTTACAACCTTCCTTGAGCACCACAGAAGAAGTAGTCTTACATTTTAATGAAAGATAGAAAATCCATAAGAAAACTTTCTCTAGACAAAAATACACTCCACGCCTTCATGGGTCATCCTCTAAGAAGAGAGAAACCCAACAAACATTATACATTGACACCAAATTTACATGAATATTACAAAAAATTAGACACCAAAAACGTAATGACTCTTTAATAGAAACAAAATGATAACCAGAGTAATAAGTTGTAATGCTATAAACCTTCCTTCTACATCAACCTTCCTGAAGCAACATCACCCGATCCTGTTGAAAATACACCAACAAATAAAATAATCCAAATTTGGTTTAAAACTAACGTTTTCACCCAAAAAAAGAGTCAACATTTTCCCTGCTTTTTTGACGTTCTTCTTTTTGTACGGGTGAATTCAAAGATATTACCTGGATAAATATGGTTTGAAGCCGAAAGAGACATATTTCCACTTGAAGCATCAAGTCTTCCCCATAAATCAGAACAATTAGTTATACATAACCAAAGCATTACGAAAAATATTGACTGTTCAGCAAAAATAAAATTACACAAACAATTTAATTAATTTAGAGGATCAAAAGTTATATATATTACCTCCTAAAGTGGTCGTAGGATCCTTTCCAATCTGAAAAATCCCCAAGCAATATGCACCGGTCACCAAGGAATGCTTCACATGTAAGAAACACATCAGAATATAGAAAAGATTAAAAGACACAAATAGAGTATTTAGTCCGTAAGTATTTGTTTCCACCATCTAGAACTGCATTTCCAAATAGAGTTTTTAGCCCAAACAGAGTATTTATCCTAAATTTTGTTAACATGTCTAACCATGTCTCACAATTGTTCACAATGGCCGGTTAGTATCTGAAAGATCGATGATGACTGATCAATAAAAGTAAAAAAAAATACATAAAAACAATTCATTGGTGATATGTAGATACAAAAAGTATTAGCTTGAAAACATCGATGATGATGATGACGGCGGAAGGAAAACTGAAAAAATTATAAGATGCTAAGTATTACCTCAACCCAATTAACTGTTCTAGAACGCGATGAGAAAGAGGTGTAGCGGCCAAAAAAGGTATTCTTGTAGAAGATGAATTAGACGCAATATATGGGGAAGCCGCGAAGACGGTGAAACTGGTTTCCGTGATTTAGGGGAATTGGAATTTAAAATCCAAAAACTGAATACATCCGGGAGTGTACCGAGATTTAAGGGATGCAGGCGAAATTAAGGGTGAAGCGGTTTAGTTGCTTATTTTACGTATTGCCATTTTTCATTAGGAACACAGAATGAGCGGGAAAAATAAAAGAAGCATTCTAAAAAGTTGACACGTGTTATAGAGGTGATTTTAGAAAATGCCATGTGGCAATAATATGATTCCTTTATTAAGAAGTATAGATTTATATATTGACTAGGTTATAAACCCGTGTGTTACTCGGTTGAAAATTAATAAAACTTGTATAATGAAAAAGTATTTGAGTAACCTCTTTAATAGTAGTGGAATTGGAGAAAGAAAAAATGGTGTTCATGTATCATATGCAACAAAATTTGCACGATATAGCAAAATTCATTTGATTTAATGGAGCAAACATTTGAGTCAATTGTGATCTTTCATATTACAATATTTCACTCAATATCTTTCATCATACTGTGACTTTGAAACCTTACAACAAATTATAAAGACAATCAGATATAACTATGCAGGCTAATGAGGGTTAAAAGAGTAAATAAAACTCATATCGAAATCGTTGGATTTACTCGAAATACCTTTGACACAAATACAAAAATTAGATTTTTAAGTGGTTTGCTTGATTTTTATAAGTCAAAGATAAGATCAATACTTGATCATATCCCAATGCTTTTGTTTGTTTTTTTATAATTTCTTTGTAATTTCAAGATATGCATCTTAATATACATGTTTTCAATAAATAGCATTATTCGATTCAAATTTATGTATAACAATTATAAAAAGTGTTCTTTTTTTACTTTAATTTTAACGACTCATCTCTCGCAAAACCAATAAAACTTTGTAACTATATCGAGATTTCAAATTTGTTTTGACATTAGCAACTTTTTATCGCTGAATAATAACTAAAATGCAACCAACACCTTCAAATCATAAACAATTTCACATTCACCACCATAGAAACACCTTGAATGATTCATTCAATTTTTGAAAATTCACAGCGAAACGCCGAAACCCATCAGTTCACAGTCATGGATTGCACATCCTGGACGTCAACTTTCAAAAATAAAAGTCAATTTTCTACAATCTACTACATAATCAACCAATATGGTCATAAATCGGACCTCTTTTGACTGTTTTACCCCCAATGCTATGCTAGAAACGCTAACTTCTAGCTGCGAAAAACATCCTCTTCTATCGAATTCTTACCCAGCCCCAACCTTATCTCCATTTGTTTCTGCTTCTTCCCCAAACCTCTACTATATCTAGGAATTCGGATAAATTTTCTATCTTCTCATCTGATTTTTTATTCAACTTTTATTGTCTCCTTGGCCTTTATCCATTTGGCTCCCTCTTCTTCCGATATAATTTCAAGTTCCTGCAAAAGTTTTAGAGCAAAAAAAATTCCATCAGTTACCTAATGAGCCAACATATCAATCTGCAAACATTGTACAGGGTGTTCTTACCCATCTGAAGCCAAAATGAGCCAACATATCAATCTGCAAACATTTGAGGCCATACTCGTTCCTGACATTATCAAATTTACGCATTAGAGTCTATAAGTTACTACTAAAGTAATACAATTTATGAAAATTAATAGACTGTTAAAAAAAATCATTCACACACATCAATATTTTATAAGTTTCTCATTCAAAATCATCAAGGAAGTAACAATTTTGTAGTCTAGAAAAAAAGAAATCAAAACTAATGTTGTAAACTTGTAATAGAAATAAATGAATGACTACATAGCTATTTATTCCATTTAGCCTTTCCAACTCTCTGATGCTTTCATCAACATCTATTCCGCCTTTAGCTTGAATACTATGTTATGAAAGAAATAAATCTAAGTGGGATGCTATAACAAACAACATAGGTACCAAACTCCTCACCTACTCACAGTCAAAAACCATAAAGTTTAGAACAGCCTAATTGCATCTACTTTTGGTTTTTACGCTAAAGTAAGACTTCCAAGTTCAAGCCTCACTCTTAACCCATCAATTTTCAAGAATAACAAATCTTAAATTTTCAAGCGTCGCACATACTTAAAAACATCAGCAAAATAACCAAAATTTCTGCGGGCGAACTTAAAAACATCACCAGAAAGAAAATCTGTACCACATATTTTCGTCAAGAAACATCACTACAGTACTACACAGAGTAGAAACCTAATTCAGGTAAACATGTCAATGATTCAAGATGTCAAAAGCCTATGGTGTATGCAGGTCTATTATACCAAAACCCATAATAATTCTTGGAAAACAACCATTGATTTCTCTTTTTTTTCTACACAATGCTTTTAATTTGCAACTGGTCGTTGTAAAACCCTAAGAATTTCCTCAATTTTATCCAGAAAAACTGCATAAAATGAATACGAATGGTGTTTTGTGAACAAACACCAATGTTTTAAAGAGTGCCATAGATGGGTAACAAACTATCGGTTTTTGCTCACAAAATACCATTAAAATAATAGCACTTTGTGAGCATAAATGTCCAGTTGCTTACCTTCTAATATTCATTTTTTTAAAACAATGGTGTTTTGTGAAAAAAAAAAGATAATAGTTCATTACCATTTATGAATTTAAGCTCCAAAAAAACTGTTAACCACCCTAATTCATGTTGTACTTTCACAGTTCTTTCACACAAGAACAATAAGATATAAAAAGAATGCAAGGGTAAAATGGTCATTTACCGCAACTTTGACTTGGACCAATCCATCACTTGTTGCTATGTGATCATTTCCAGGATTCATAATCTGTTCTCTCTCTAGCCTACGCCTCATCAGACTTTTAGCAGTAACATGATCCAAGAATAACCCAATGTTACATCAAGTGTTTTCATGTTTTGAAGTAGAAATATATACCACATATGAAATCGAAGGGATTCATTTATCAACATTTAATTAAGTATAAATATGATTAGATGTTTGATTACCATTTGATAAAATAATTAAACGCTATGAAAAATGAACTTATGAGGCAATAAGCATGCAGGTTATACCAAGCAATTGGACTCTTCTTTTTCCAATGAATTTTTAGGAAAGATAGTGGTCGATGAGAGCAACTGTTAGGTAAAATATTTCTGAAGCCGACCCATATTCTTCACCAACCTAAATTCATACACCAAAATAAGAAATATATAATTTATGGAAAAAATGGGATTTCTGAAATGAATAAAACGTACAAAAGCTAACCTCCACAAGCCAATCAATAATAATAGTACGCATTTCTTGTGTGATTTCTTGCTGCACTGTTTTCATATAATAAATAGAATGCCTCCACTTAAGCTGTGAAAAAAAGTAGTTCAGACTAACAAAAGAATACAATTTTCTTTTTAGGGAATCACAGAAGATCTAGTAGCATTAGATCGAGCACCTGGTATGCAGTATTTGAGACTGAGTTTTTCCAGCCTCTAGCATGGAATCACACTTCCTTGAAAAGGTATTTAATGTTAATTGTAGCATTATACCTCACCAGGATGTAAACCTAGGGCATATATAGGATATGTAGGCGGCCCAGGATGTAAGTTGCTGTTAAATAGTCGGAGGTTTTCAGTTCCCTGAAAATTAGCAGCAGAGATACTCTCAACATCCCTCTAAATTAGCACTGGATGAATGAAGATGTAACTGATGTAGGTTATAGGATGTAACTGATGTAAGTTACTGTGAAATAGTCGGAGGTTATAGGATGGAAATGGTTTTGTGCAGCCTTGATTTATGGCATGCGATTAATTAATAGTTGGCATGTTAAAAGTGAAACTGAAATCTAAGAAAATAAAGTATTTGTCTAAATATGGGACAAGAATGTAATTAATATGGATGTATTTAAAGTTTCCAGAATTTCAGTTACGGAAAAATGTATTTGACTAAATATGGGACAAGAATGTAATTAATGTGATTGTATTTACATCTTCCAGAAGTTTAGTTACGGTATAATTTTGTGGAAAAATGTATTTGACTAAATATAGGACAATAATGTAATTAATGTGAATTAAATTCTTCCAGAATTCAGTTACGGAATTTCAGTTATAGATTGGGCGGGAAAATAAATCTAGAACTCCCATAGAGGTGACACTTGGCATAAAACACATCTAGAAAAAGGACATGTGGCAAGTTTAGGATTAGTTTATTAGAATGTATAGATTTATTTATACTAATTAACTTTATATTTTTTTCAAAATAAAAACATATCATAAATCAAAATATATATTTCTCTTTAAATACACACCAATATCAATATATTTTTATATGTATATTTATGTTATCTATATTTGTGAAAGTTAAGATTAATAAAAAATTATTTTATATTAACATAAAATAATTATTTTTAGTAGTTCCAATTTTTCTTAATAATTTTTACGAGAATAAAATAGAATCATACATTATATTCATTTAATAAAATTTTGATTTGGTTGGGTTGTAAATGAGAGTGAAAGTTTGGTTTAGTTGGCTGTAGGTGGAAGAGAGAGAATTTAGTTTTTTATAGATAGTTGATTTGAGTTTGATAGTGAATAGGGATAGTCTAACTTACCATTTTCACATTCACATGCCTCTCATAAAAAACACTTTAAGGTTGTACCTAAAGACGCAGACTTGTTTCCATATGAGCATTATTAAAAATGCCTGAAACAAAAATGAGGTTTAAATTGGGCCTAAATGCAAGAAACACAAGAGAATTTTCATTGTTTATCATGGCTAATTGTTTTCATTTCTACCTACATCATAATGTTTTAAGAAATTTATAAAATTATAACTTTATTCACTACTAGAAAATAAGGGGGTTAACTACGCAAATTTGCGTGATTGTTGTGTGGCAAAAGGCGAATAACCACGCAATAGCCACGAAAAACAGGCTGTGGGAAAACCCTTTGTGGCTAAACTGTAGACATGCTTTAACCACGCAAATTTAACACGCAATAACCATGCACAGTTTAACACGCGTTAACCACGTCTTTTTACCACTCAATAACAACGCGTGTTTACCACGCCATAGCCACACAAATTTAGCCACACAATAGCAACAAGGATTTAACCACGCAATAACCATCCAATATTAACCACGCAATAACCACGAAGATTTTACCACGCAACTGACACGCAAAGTATTAACCACACAATAACCACAAACATTTTCTTTGACTTTTAACCACAGAATAGCCACGTATTAGCTAAGCATTACGTTTTTTTTTAAAAACCAGATATTTATTTTTAATTTCGGTTTTTTTTGTCATCAACCACATTTGACAAAAAACACACACACACACACATATATATATATATATATATATATATATATATATATATATATATATATATATATATATATATATATATATACTAGCTGCGTACCCGCGCAATGCGGCGGCGGCAAATAGTTTCGTTTCGGCAATTACTTTTTAGGATTTAGGTTGCAGATGGGAGGAGGAGTTGACGAATATGAGAGTGATTAATTTCTTTTCGGGCGATTAATTACCTTTCCAACGACATAAGGGACGGTAAATACCCGACAACAAATAATTTGTTTCAATGAATCTTTTATTTTTGGCCGTTAGTTTGCTTAAAGGAAACGAAAAATAGTATTGTTTCAGTGATTGAGGGTATTTTCACATGCGATGCAGGAGGAAGTGAATAGTTGCTTTTCGGTAATGTGACAGCAAAAAATATTTTTGTTTCAATGAATGGTTTGATTTTAAAAACAACTCATGTTCTAAAGAACAAGCAGTAGCCATACATTATTATTTGTTAGTGTTTTGTTTGATGGATGTCTCCAAATAAATGATGTCATTAAAAAATATATGTAAATAGATATATATATATAATTACTCATTTTTCTAGGTTTTATCAAACAAAAATAAAAACTATACTTACTACTATAGACTACAATAAATGGATATAAAGTTAAACATTGTTATATTTTTTATCTCATGCCATGTCTCTATCATCAACCATTTGCAAAATCAAGTGACGTATATTTGTGTTTTAATAAGTGATCATATTTACTAATTTTTTTAAAAGGTTTATATTTTATACGTATATTTATATGTATCAAGCTACATTTTAATTTTAAGGTATTAAAAGACATTTTTGATATTTTATATGATGCATCTATAAAAAACTATGTAGTTTTTGTGTACCAAAGCCTAAATACAAAATGGTGTATTGATCTAACAACATAGGTTTAAGTTAAATTTGAGTGTGTAAACAATGAGTGTATGTATAAGATAGATTTTATGGTAAATTTAAGATTTTAAACTTATCATCAATTTATACAAGAATTCATATTCTAATATCTAATTACTATATATCCTTGTCAAGTTTTAAATTAAAGATCATACCAATTATTTAGAAATTTTAGCATTATACCAAAATCACCAACTCCAAACCCCAGATACAAATCTCTACAAAGTAACCAGATTATTTTTTTTTGGTGTGCATTAAATTTTGAATACCTACGAGAATAATAGAAAATTAATATTTTTAGGTGTGCATCAAAACGTCAAAAACTCCGTCCGTTTGTAGACATTTATCATATAACTTATAAAGCTATAAATACAAGTAATTTTACAAAAAATTAACAAAACTCGAACCTAAGAAATAGAAAACTAATATTTTTACTATTGATGGAATCTTATGAGTTATACCACACGCTCTTTTATTATGAGTTGTACCACACGCTTGATGAATGATTTATATTTAAATAAATCATAAAGGATTTAACTTTAATAATTAAAACAATATTTTTTGTTATTTGGTCATGAACCTGGGCCCATCATTAAGTGAGAGCTGCACGCTGACAAATTGAAAACTAATATTTTAACTATTGATGGAATCTTATGAGTTGTACCATACGCTCTTTTATTATGAGTTGTACCACACGCTTGGATGAATGATTTATATTTAAATAAATCTTAACGGATTTAACTTTAATAATAAAAAAGACAACATTTTTTGTTATTTGATCATGAATCTGGGCCCATCATCAAGTGAGAGCTGCATGTTTAAAGTCGCTTTAAACATATAATCATATATCCCATTTTACTTTTATGAAAAATATAGATTTATTAATATATTTTGGACCGATATTTGAACACTTGACTGATTGGAATCATTAAATAAAAAGGTTAAATTCGGAATTTAGCTATACCTAATAATAACCTAAATACACAACCCAAACCCTAAAATCATTTCACTCCAGCCGCTACTCTTCTTCTCCTTGTCCGCTTCTCTAACGGTATAAATTATGTAAAACTCGAATGTCACATGTGTGAGATATGATCAGGTGAAATTCAGGAAAAATAATAAACCAAAAGTTAGAAAACTTCACAAGAGATCAAGATGGGCATTTTGTCATTTCCACTTAAAAACCAGCCCACGGTTTCTAATACCTGTGGACTCCGCCTCTCTTCCCTATGTCACGTAAATCAGAGAAAGAAATCAGAAAAAGGGGAAAGGAGAAAAAGGAAATAGGGATCGTGAGAGGGAAAAGACACCGCACACACTTGTGTTTGTGAATCCGATCGAGAGAAAGGGAAAAGGAAGACGATTCAGGCGACGATTTCTCCGATCAAGGCAGAGTCGAAGGTGCAGACCACTGTGGTAGTCGTCGGCAGCAGGGGAAAGACGAAAGACAGTCGACGGCGCCGATTACGGCGCTCATGGTGACCGACGACAGCCGGGATATACACAGAAGTAAAGAAGAGGTCGATTCCGTCGAGAAGATAAGGTCGATTCAGACCTTGTGTCTCGCGATTCAGAAAAATAATGGAGACGATCTGTTGCTCCCGTTGCACCCACCCGAACCGACCTGCAACCTTCGTTTCTGGCAATCTAACAACCGGTTCTCGTCACTCCACCACTGGTTCCAAGCTCCGGTGACCTTCTGGTGCAAAACCCGACCGTCCTCTTCTCGATCCGCCACTGTGTGAGCCAACTCAGTCAACTCAGCATGTTGACTTAGTGAGTGAGGGCCGGGTCTCCTCTACAGAGTCTAAAAAAATCATTTTCTTCATCCTTCCCGCAGCTTGACTGTCCTCAGTCTCCTTTCTGCACATATAATTTATTAGACTCTGATTTCGCGATACCAGGTTTGATCGGCCATTTAGATCTTGTTAGTCTTTCATGTTTATGATTATTTTGTTAATCTGTTCTCAATCTGATATAAATGAATTTTGTTAATCCTTTCTCAATCTGATATAAATGATTATTTTGTTAACACTTTGGAGCACTTGATAAAAGATTCAATCTTCTAAGCATCAAGTTTTTTTATGGATAACTTTGGTAAATATTCTCGATTATTTCAGATCTGATGTAGTTACTACATTTAAATATTGTGCAAATAAACATATCTTGTGATGCTCTAAATTTCTGATGTACAAATGCACATTCGGATGGTCTTAGATCAAAAAATGGTATAATCTATGGATCTGGCCTATTCTTTTTAATGGTTTGAAATATCTGCATTTCTTGATTTTAAATGTTTGTTTAAATTTACTGAAAACCTGATATTCATCACTTGTGTGCATCTTGATGAAATTAGCTTTTTGATTTCTGATTTCTGTTTCAAACCGATTGATTTCTGTTTGAAACATTTTGGATCTGATTTTTGTTCTAGACTTTCAATTTCTTAAGATTTTGTTGGGAGATTCACCCTAAACTTTAACTTAATTCTCATCTATATCACTTCATAATAAACATTTCAATCCACCGTTTCCTCGTCATCATATTACCCTTTATTTTGTATCTAGTCCTTTTCTTGCGGATCTTTATTGCAAGGTGAAGCGCCGATCTATGTTTAACCGATTCAAATCATCGCTTCTGTTTTCTAATTTTGAAATTGTTTGTTTCTGATTTATCTTATTGCTTACTCGTAGATGTTCATCTTTAACCGGTAATGGTTTTATGAAATTGATTTTGAAATTTTCTGGATCTTTGAAAGTTAGTGAAGATTAACTTTTCTGAAATTTCTCTTGGAAAAACAGCTTCTGGTATGATATGTATATTCAGATTTATCTTTCTGATGTTATATGTTGTACAGGAAGTGTGCAAATATAAAAAGGTGGAAGAATTTTTCAACTTGAAGCAGGCCATAAGGTCATAGGTATCTAACTAAGCTACATTTGCTTCTTATTAACCTTTAGTAGTATTTTTTGTTTTGCTTTACATTTTTCAAATCTCCAGATTTTGAAAAGATTAGTAGTATTTTTTTCAAACCTGCAAAATGTAATTAGTAGATAAGCAGGTTTCGTTTGGTTTGATTAGCATGTTTGGTTCAGTAATTTTTGGTACAATTTTGTGTATTATTTGAATTAATGTTAGAATTTGATAACTTTGTTCATTTTACTTTTTGCAGGCATGTGATACTTGACTTGGTAAGAATACTTATGTGGCCGATGGTAAAAACTCCTAAACAATATCCATTGGTATAACTACATGGGTATGAACTATGCCTTATATATGATGTTATTGATTTCATTTCACAAGTTTATCCATCTGACTGTACTTCATACATTTCAAGTTACGAATCTTTTGACCTAAATCTTCCAGCAAAAATTGCTCCATCTGTCTTTTTTTATTTTCATGAGTTTTTGTTTTTTTCAATTTCTTAGTTTTGTAAGTAGGTTGCTATCATTCCTGTAAAAAAAAAAATAAAAACAACAAATCTTCAGGTTTCAAATATTTTATGGTAATATTATAGATCCAGATTGCTGTAATTATGTTATTAATATCAAAATGAATTTTTGTTAGCTAGAACCATTGATTTTATATATTTATTCATATACCTTTAAACATTAAAAACAACAAAACTTAATATATAAAAAATAACCAACAATTACAGAACCAGGAAACAGACTAAATAAGAAACAATTGCATCAACCTGCAAAAAGACATGTTTATATTATTTATTTAGTATGCAGAAAATAAATTGATAATATAATAAAAAAGCACAAATAAAAAATACATTTATTTCGTAAATACATGATTTTAAACTAATTGATGCCTATTTGCCACAGGAAAACATTAAATGGAGAAATAGAAGCTGATCCATACAAAATGTGCAAACATAGACTTGACTGTATCAACTCTTCAAGACTGGTCAAGCACTATTTGGTTTGGTGAGAGGCCTTAACATAATTTGTAGAGGTACTCAGAGAAGGGGGAAGAGTAAGAATGTTTGGGAGGGAGATTGTCTATTTATACATTTTAGGTTGTGTTTTTATTGGTGGAAATTTGTTGGAAACGATTACTTATTTATTTAAAGGTTCAGATTGATTTAAAATAAAGCTACAGCCAAGATGATCTCCTGTATTTTTACAGGATTGTAAAATTCAAAATTTTGAACATAAATTCAAAAGTCATAATTGAACACTGCTGTGATTAGAAATTATGTCTCAATCTCTACAGTGCATATTAGTGGATGTATCACCGTGTTTGCCTGTTCAATTTCAGTTAATGTATTAAATGGTTATACAGTCTTAAAAATTAAGACTTTTGTATTAAATGGTTATACAGTCTTAAAAATTAAGACTTTTGTGCTTTATAGTGTTGTAATTTATATATGGTTTATATATATATATATATATATATATATATATATATATATATATATATATATATATATATATACTATAAACCATATATAAATTACAACACTATAAAGCACAAAAGTCTTAATTTTTAAGACTGTATAACCATTTAATACATTAACTGAAATTGAACAGGCAAACACGGTGGACCCTCCTTGCATTATTATCCTTACTTTAATCTACAAAGAAACAAACACGGTGATACATCCACTAATATGCACTGTAGAGATTGAGACATAATTTCTAATCACAGCAGTGTTCAATTATGACTTTTGAATTTATGTTCAAAATTTTGAATTTTACAATCCTGTAAAAATGCAGGAGATCATCTTGGCTGTAGCTTTATTTTAAATCAATCTGAACCTTTAAATAAATAAGTAATCGTTTCCAACAAATTTCCACCAATAAAAACACAACCTAAAATGTATAAATAGACAATCTCCCTCCCAAACATTTTTAATGTAATATATATATATATATATATATATATATATATATATATATATATATATATATATATATATATATATATTACATTAAAAAGGAAAAATGGTTTCTAAAAATGGAAACTCTTAAAATTAAGAGGTCCAAATAAATATGCACAAGATACAAGTAATTATGCATGAAATCAGGCTTAATCAAAATACAAGTTTGAATACGGAGCTATTGTAGGTTTGAATACGCAGCTATGCAACAGATCTTCCTGATCAATTGTTCAATCTCGTTATTCTCTCAGTATCCCCTTATATCCGCCCCAACCTTTCATCTATTTTAACTCCTCCCTAATTCCTCTCTCACTCTCACTGATCATCGCTCATCGATTATACTATGGACGACTCTAAGTATTATAAAGCCCCATGGTTAGTAGCTGATCACAAACCACACCACCTCTCCCCTGTATCTCGCCCCTAACAGCATGGATCGGAAAATTGTTTCACATACAGCTGATAAGACCCAAATGCTCAGCAAGGACATTGGTAAGGGACGGTATGGCGGTACACACCGCTCCCACCACTCGGGAAACTGAGCGTGGTGGTGGCCGACGGTAAAGGTTTTCCGTTCTTTCTCTCCTCTTTCTCCTCAATCGTCATACATATCTTCATCCCCTTTCTCCACATCGACTTGGAATGATTTTCCAATCCATACTTTGAAAAATCAGTATCCACTTGTAAAGGGACGGTACTCACTTACCCCGCCAAAAACGACCATCGTGGCTCGGAAAGCCCTAGCTGTATCTTTATCACTTTCAAACCATACCACCTCCTGATCGATATGCGCTGCTTTAGGTTTGTTTATTTTTCCTTTTCATATTCTTCCTTACGGTACGTAGTCATCCTTCTCCAATTGTGTTTCTTTTTCTCTCAATTTTGTTTTCTACGTAGGTAAGGGCATATGTTATTGTGACCTTAATTAAAGGAATGTTAGGAATCGGACAGGGTACACGCAGCGGAAACACTATCACACACACAAACTCACGAAAGCAGAAAATAAAGCAAGAAGAACACAAAGATTTTACGTGGTTTGGATTCGGTGCAAATCCTACGTCCACGGGCTGCAACTAGAGAAATCTTATTAACTCAATAAGATTACAATTTACAATTGTTGGTGCATTTTGTTTCTTAACCAAAGCCTTGTATTTATAGGCTTAGGAATTGAATGTGAATTGAGAAAATAAAAATCAAGCTTGAAGACTTTGATCTCACCTACCTTTGACAAAAACTTCACCAACCCAATCTTTCACCTAACAATCTCCCACTTGAAGATTTTGAACAATACAGTAACTTCAGTAATCTTCAACCAAATCAGTCTTTCAAGCTTCCAGTTCCCAAGAACAAGCTAAACTTAGTCCAATTTTCCTAGTTGCAGTCGCCCCTCATCATCAAGTACTAGAAGGGCCAGTTGAAGCTACCACAAGCTCCAACTCAGTCGTAGCCAATCCCGCTACCGACTCAGTCGTGGTCAATACCGCCTCCGACTCATCCCCTGTCTCAACCGGCTTGGACACTCCACCGGATCCAGAGATACACCGAGGACCACTAACACTCTCCAAACTTTGCAAACATCCAACAGGAGAGAATTTTTCAGTCTTAGTCTTCAAAACCCAACGGCTCTTTGTAACTGTACCCGGAACACACCCCGTGCTCCCACTGTCACAAAATCCCCTGAATGGTTTAGACTTTCCGACTCGTTCAGCTAACATCTCTTTGGCTCCAGACTTCATGTTTGCCAAATGAAGTCTCTTAGCACTAGATTTAGCGAACCAAATTTTGTCATGCTTAACCGGGACGGTCATACTTCCCTCAGCAGGTACCTCAACCATATATAATGACCCACGCTTCATACCTTGAGCAATCACCGAATTACCATTGACCACCCTCCATTTACCACCACCAAACCTTACTTCCAGTCCTTGTTTATCCAGCTGACCAACAGAAATCAATTTCTTCTTTAGCTCCGGAATCACCCTGACATTCTTCAGGTTCCATGTAGTTCCCAATGAAGTAACCAGATCAATATCTCCCATGCCCGTTACTTGAAGCATCTCGTCATTTGCTAACCGTACCTTCCCAAAATCTCCTTCTTTTAGATTCACCATCGTTTCTCCGTTGTCCATGGCGTGAAATGAAGCCCCTGAATCCATGACCCAAGAGTCTACAGAACTTTCCATACTTAGTATCAGTGCATCATCCTCAGACACACCCTCAGCACCAGCAATGTTCAATTCTTTCTTTGGACATTGACTCTTAACATGTCCCACCTCTTAGCAGTTCCAGCACTTCACATTCTTCCAAGTTCTAGATGAAGTTCTTCCCCGACTCCCACTGCTCCCACTATTCCTGCTATTCCCTCTACCTCTTCCGATGTTTAATAACTCAGAAGAAGAAGATCCACCTTGATTCTTGCGTCTGACATCCTCGCCAAGAACCAAATCTCTAACCCCTTCAAAAGTCATACCACTGGTCCCCACTGAAGTTGTAACAGCGGTTACTGTTCCAGACCAGCTATCAGGTAGTGAAGCTAGTAGCAGTGAAGCTTGAGTCTCGTTATCAAATTTAATTCCCACAGATGATAATCTGGACATAATTGAATTTAGATTGTTAATGTGAATCGTAACTGAGCCTTCCTCATTCATCCTTGTAGTGAACAGCTCCCTCATCAAGAACACCTTGTTAGCCGCTGACGGTTTCTCATACATGTTCGTCAGAGCATCCATCATACCACGCGCCGTGGTTTCCTTCATGATGTTGAAAGCGACGCTCCTTTCTAACGACAATGTAATAACCGCCTTAGCTTTCTTGTCCTTTGAGTTCCACGCATCTTCAGCAGCTTTTTCCATTTTCTCCGGTTAGTCTCCAAGTACCACGTCCAAATATTTCTGACATAGCAATGCTTCTAATTGCATTTTCCACCAGCTAAAGTCAGAACCGTTGAACTTCTCGATTACAACCTTGTCTTCAGCTATTACGACAAACAAGAGACAAATATTTTATAGTATTTTTGTGTGACAGAACAGTACCCTTCAAAGTACCAAGACACCTTTAATACGATTAATAGAAATTAGTTTCTGATGTGGAAGATTAGACAAAACTGCAACCACAGAGCATACTCTAATTTCTAAAACCGAGACCTCCTCCAAAACCCGAAGCTCTGATACCAGTTGTTAGGAATCAGACAGGGTACACGCAGCGGAAACACTATCACACACACAAACTCACGAAAGTAGAAAATAAAGCAAGAAGAACACAAAGATTTTACGTGGTTCGGATTCGGTGCAAATCCTACGTCCACGGGCTGCAACTAGAGAAATCTTATTAACTCAATAAGATTACAATTTACAATTGTTGGTGCATTTTGCTTCTTAACCAAAGCCTTGTATTTATAGGCTTAGGAATTGAATGTGAATTGAGAAAATAAAAATCAAGCTTGAAGACTTTGATCTCACCTACCTTTGACAAAAACTTTACCAACCCAATCTTTCACATAACAAGGAAAAGGTGAGCCCTGAGTATGCTTATCAAATTTTTTTAAGTTTTGGATATTTCCATTTTCTCTGTAATCCTTTACCATTTTGATGATGATATTCTTTTTCTTAAACACGGATTTTTTTAATCTTTGTTTGAATACTTTGAAATTACAGCACCAGATACACTCCGTGATATGGATTTGAACTCCATCAGCTCCATTGGTGTATGTGATCGAGGAATACATGAGCTATTTCCTACTGGTACAATGAATTCCATTTTATAGTCTTTTTCAATTTAATAATTTCCTATTTTATGTTTTTGATTTTACAGGTCTTAGTTTGATTGTTCTAAATCTGTTTTATAATGGAAGTTTGTTGGTCGGTTTTGGGTTTAATTTGTCGTAGGTGGGTTTTAGATTTAAGTTGTATATTTCTGAAATTAATCTTCATATTAGAGAGTAATTTTCTATTCCCTTACAGTACCTGTATGTATTTTACATCTAATGACTTTTCTATCTTGGTATTGTTGCCAGTGATAACCATCGGCCTAATATGATGATATATACATTGTTTTGAGGTCACAATAGGATTTGCATCTCGATTGCATGTCTGTTTTTTCCGGTAAACACAAATAGAAAGTTCAATAACATTGTTATTTGAATTGCAGCTTTTGTTCTTTGTTTATGAAGTTGACTTTTATGTAATGAATGACATTCATGTGATGTTTCAGTAAGATCATGTTCTGAGGTCAAGGTAAGAGAAAGAAGAAGCCATTACTGTGTTAAGATTTGTGGAGCCATGACAATTGTGACAAGAAGATTAAAATTCAAAGGCAATTATTGTAAATTGGTTTACAATTTAATTGCAAATTGAATTGTGTGCCCGTGTTTGGTGAAAAGAAAAAGTGCAATCATATTATATTATATATTATATATGTATGTGAATTGAAGACGAGTGTTACGGCTCTAAATCCTATAAATAGGATTGTTATCTTCATTTGTAAATCCCACCAACAATTGTAATTGTAATCTTCATAGAGTGAATATAAGAAAACTCAGTTGCAGCCCGTAGATGTAGGATTGACACCGAATCCGAACCACGTAAAATCCTTGCGTTATCTTTTGCTTTATTTTCTCGTTTCGTTTGTGTGTGTGTGATAGTGTTTCCGCTGCGTGCACCCTGTCCGATTCCTAACAACTGGTATCAGAGCTTCGGGTTTTGGAGGAGGTCTCGATTTTAGAAATTAGAGTATGCTCTGTGGTTGCAGTTTTGTCTGATCTTCCACATCAGAAACTAATTTCTATTAATCGTATTAAAGGTGTCTCGGTACTTTGAAGGGTACTGTTCAGTCACACACGAGTACACTGAACGAACCGGTCAGGTCCGTGTCATTGTTGTGTCTGTTTCGTTGTCTCAATTTGTTTCCTGTTTGTCGTAATGGCTGAAGACAAGGTTGTAATCGAGAAGTTCAACGGTTCTGACTTTAGCTGGTGGAAAATACAATTAGAAGCATTGCTATGTCAGAAAGATTTGGACGTGGTACTTGGAGACAAACCGGAGAAAATGGAAAAAGCTGCCGAAGATGCGTGGAACTCAAAGGACAAGAAAGCTAAGGCGGTTATTATGTTGTCGTTGGAAAGGAGCGTTGCTTTCAACATCATGAAGGAAACCACGGCACGTGGTACGATGGATGCTCTGACGAACATGTATGAGAAACCGTCAGCAGCTAACAAGGTGTTCCTGATGAGGGAATTGTTCACGACAAGGATGAATGAAGACAGCTCAATTACCGTTCACATTAACAATCTAAATTCAATTCTGTCCAGATTATCATCTATGGGAATTAAATTTGATAATGAGACTCAAGCTTCACTGCTACTAGCTTCACTACCTGATAGCTGGTCAGGAACAGTTACTGCTGTTACGAGTTCCGTGGGGACCAGTGGTATGACGTTTGAAGGGGTTCGAGATTTGGTTCTAAGCGACGATACCAGACGTAAGAATCAAGGTGGCTCGTCTTCTTCTGAGTTATTAAATATCGGAAGAGGTAGAGGGAATAGCAGAAACGATGGGAGCAGTGGGAGTCGGGGAAGAAGTTCGTCTAGAACTTGGAAGAATGTGAAGTGCTGGAACTTCCAAGAGGTGGGACATGTTAAGAGTCAATGTCCAAAGAAAGAATTAAACAATGTTGGTGCTGAGAATGTTTATCAGGAAGATGCATTGATACTCAGTATGGAAAACTGTGTAGACTCTTGGGTCATGGATTCAGGGGCTTCGTTTCACGCCATGGACAACGGAGAAACAATGGTGAATCTAAAAGAAGGAGATTTTGGGAAGGTACGGTTAGCAAATGACGAGATGCTTCAAGTAACGGGCATAGGAGATATTGATATGGTTACTTCATTAGGAACTACATGGAACCTGAAGAATGTCATGGTGATTCCAGAGCTGAATAAGAAATTGATTTTTGTTGGTCAGCTGGATAAACAAGGACTGGAAGTAAGGTTTGGTGGTGGTAAATGGAGGGTGGTCAATGGTAATTCGCTGATTGCTCAAGGTATGAAGCGTGGGTCATTGTATATGGTTGAGGTACCTGAGGGAAGTATGACCGTCCCCGTTAAGCATGACAAAATCTGGTTCGCTAAATCTAGTGCTAAAAGAGTTCATTTTGCAAACATGAATTCTGGAGCCAAGGGGATGTTAGCTGAACGAGTCGGAAAGTCTAAACCATTCAGGGGATTTTGTGACAGTGGGAGCACGGGGTGTGTTTCGGGTACAGTTACAAAGAGCCGTTGGGTTTTGAAGACTAAGACTGAAAAATTCTCTCCTGTTGGAAGTTTGCAAAGTTTGGAGAGTGTTAGTGGTCCTCGGTGTATCTCTGGAGCTGGTGGAGTTTCCAAACCGATTGAGACAGAGGATGAGTCGGTGGTGGGATTAGCCATGACTGAGTTAGAGCTAGTGGGAGCTTCAACTAGCCCTTTCTAGTACTTGAAGATGAGGGGCGGCTGCAACTAAGGAAATTTGATTGAGTCTAGCTTGTTCTTGGGAACTGGAAGCTTGGAAGACTGATTTGGTTGAAGATTACTGAAGTTACTGTATTGTTCATGTCTCCAAGTGGGAGATTGTTAAGATTTGTGGAGCCATGACAATTGTGACAAGAAGATTAAAAAATCAAGGGCAATTATTGTAAATTGGTTTACAATTCAATTGCAAATTGAATTGTGTGTCGTGTTTGGTGAAAAGAAAAAGTGCAATCATATTATATTATATATTATATATGTATGTGAATTGAAGACGAGTGTTACAGCTCTAAATCCTATAAATAGGATTGTTATCTTCATTTGTAAATCACACCAACAATTGTAATTGTAATCTTCATAGAGTGAATATAAGAAAACTCAGTTGCAGCCTGTGGATGTAGGATTGACACCGAATCCGAACCACGTAAAATCCTTGCGTATTGCTTTATTTTCTCGTTTCGTTTGTGTGTGTGTGATAGTGTTTCCGCTGCGTGTACCCTGTCCGATTCCTAACATACTGAACTTTTAATGTTGCAGGTTTGCTTGATAGATGGACCAGATGGCTACAATGGGAGCTGATTTACGATCATTATTGTATTTCTTAATGGAAGTTTTCCTGTTCTACCACTGTTTCATGTTGAGGATTTAGTGCAGGTACCATTGCTAAAAATAGATGGGTTTATAGTTTTGAACTTGTTTTCAAAAAATGCTCCCCACGTGTTTGAGAAAATGTCTTAAAGAAAGTTTGGACAAGTTAACTGCTCCCAACTCTCAACTTTGCATCAATTATTCTTTCCTATTTTCTATTTGATTTCTTAACTATTTGTGGTTTTTTTGTTATCAATAACTTATTTCAGTAGATCCCATAGTATGAAGATGGATCAGTACTGAAAATCTATTTGAAGTCATGGATCTCTACCCACAACAACACGGTTGTGTTGGTGATTTTAGTGTCACCAAGTCATTTTATGTAATTGGAACTAACATGTGAGCTAAGGGGCTACTTAGTTTGTACTCTAATACATGTTCGGGTAATGTGCGGAGTGCACGCATGTATAAGATCGAATAAGTAGCCGGTACGACGACTAGTCGGGGGTCCGGAGGCAGCGCCCCTGGGTTCGGGGATTCCAAAGGGGCAGCGCCCCTTTGGCGGGGTCCTAGGGGCAGCGCCCCTAGCGGGGTCCAAGGGGCAGAGCCCCTGGCGGTCGAGGGGCAGGGTCGAGGGGCAGCGCCCCCGCGAGGTTTGGGGCAGCGCCCCAAAAGGTCTTCGGATTTTTGGATTGGTCACTTAGTGGAAAATCCGAATTCTTAAGGGTTAATATGGTATAATTAACTGATTATCGTTAATTATGGAAACCATCAATTAAACCCTAATCCTAAGGAAATCTTAAGTCGGCCCATGATCCCATAACCCTAATTCGTGGGTTATATAAACGCCTCTTCTAATCAGAAGAGAAAAAAAAAACACACGAAAATCATTAGCTCTCCAATCGTTCCTCACGAACATATAAACTTCTGGCAATTTGGCTTACGAGTTTGTGCCTAAATTCGTAGGTGTTCCCTTTGGATTATCCTAGACTGGATTTCCTGTAACCCGGGCATAGGGTGGAAATATCAGTTCGGAAAGTGATCACACGATCCATAGGGCAATCCGGATCTTCTCCAAACCCACCCGTTCTCTAACAGGTTGTTGTATAAAATAGATTATCTGCCGGTAAGTGTTTCTTTGTATTTCAATTCTTCATAGTACTTACTACTTCCAGCAAGTTTTCGTTTTCATTCTTGCTTGTGCAGCAGGTTAGAGCTCTTCCTCCGCAACTTATTTTACCATCAGGTTTGAATCGATTAATATTCGGCCCTCGAATCATCTCCATCTCTAAGATACTTTTATCCTTTTATAATCTAATCTTTATATTTTCTTTTAATCCAAATTTACATTCCTATAATAATTTAATTTATGCCTCTTAAACAGATTGCATTCACTAGAACCAGTGCCACAAGAGGCCAAACTTTGACCGTAGCAGCTCAAAAGGTCAACGTATTTCTTATTAATAACAAAATAACCATATTAGGTGTATTTTAAAATTGAAAAAGCTAAATGGAAAATGCTATTATAGTATTATACCATCTTTTTGTTATGTATGCTTGGCATCCTGTGCTTGGCGGAAAGAGTTTAATAGTTGTACTTGATGATGTTGACATTTATACTTGTTTGTTTTTACATCTTGGATTTATTAGCATTTTTTTGTTTTTTATAAGTATGTAGGGGCAGGGTCAAACAGAAAGAGGAAGAGATTTTGTTGGATTTGATTTGAAGACACATAGATATAAAAAGGGAGTATTTTTCTTGGTGCTTATTTCTCTAACGTTTTTAGATGACATTTTTTTCTTGAAAATAAGGTTTTGTGGTTATATTTTCAGATTTTATACTTATTAAGTTTCTACTCTCTACAGCCAATGATGTGTCACCTGCGCTCCTGTTATGATCCCACATTGGTAGAAAACAAATTCAATTAGCGGCTTATAAGTCTAAGTGTCCCCTCCTCCTTCAAGCTAGCTTTTGGGAGTGAGTTCTACACTTGGGTTTGTGGCTTGATACGGGCCTAGTATGTGATAGGTTCGTATAAATTGATATCAGAGCCGTCCCCATCTTTTGAGATTCCAACCCTTGGAGTGGTGGCCTGCGTAGAGGTGGCTTGGACCCGAAAGGGGGTGCCAACCATGACCAACGTAGCCGTGACCAACAATGACTCGGAGTGGTGGCCTATGGAGTGGTTGCTTGGACCGAAAAAGGGGTGCCAACCGTGACCAACATAGCCGTGACCAACGAGGACGTTGGCTCTTCAAAGCGTGGGGTATTGTTATGATCCCACATTGGTAGAAAACAAATTCAATTAGTGGCTTATAAGTCTAAGTCCCCTCCTCCTTCAAGCTACCTTTTGGGAGTGAGTTCTACACTTGGGTTTGTGGCTTGATACGGGCCTAGTATGGGATAGGTTCGTATTAGCTCCTCACCTGTGCCCCTCTCATCGGAAATTCACTTGCTCGTGTCCTACCAATGGAAAAAGATAATATGCAGAACACTTTCTAGATCTACGGTCCTTATTTATTTCTCCCTCTCTAAAATTTTGAATGTTTCTCTAGATTCTATAATGGTATAATATTGTTTGAAATGATATAATACTGTTTCTAATTTTCATATACTAAATTTTAGGTTGGCTTTTTTCCATTTCGTGAAATTACAAATTTTTTATAATGTTAACAAATGAATATACATAATCTCTAAGTCATGATTTTAAAACAAACTTGCGTTATTAAACTCTACAGTTTTTTGTTCGTTTTAGCGAAACATCGAACGTGCGTGATACTCGCCCCTAACAATTTGTGTCCCGCCGCATTGCGCGGGTACACAACTAGTGTGTGTGTGTGTGTGTGTGTGTGTGTGTGTGTGTGTGTGTGTGTGTGTGTGTGTGTGTGTGTGTGTATATATATATATATATATATATATATATATATATATATATATATATATATATATATATATATATATATATATATATATATATATATATATATATATATATATATATATATAACGAAACTAATTAAAACACAACTAATCAAACATTACGATAAATTTTGTTTAACATTCTAAAATAGTCAAAACACACACACATTATACTTGGAAGTTGATTGGGATGAGGATGAGACCAGAAGCTATGACTATGATAGAAACAAATAACAAAAGGTAAATTAGATACAAATGTTGAAGACATTTCATGGAAGATGCTTGAGAAGTAAAATGATGGTACCGGTGTTTGACACAAATTGGTCATATTGCTTGGAGATTTTGGATTATGATAATTATTGACGAATATCCCATATTGTGTCATTAAGAAAAACTGCAAAAGTAAACATTATTTAGGTTGTGTATCACGAGCTTATACATTTGTTTTTCAAAATGTTATTTGGGATGGTTTATTGATATGCTCATGAGCTTTTTCTATAATTTTCAAAATATAGCCTTGTTGTAAATTTCTTGCTACGTACGCTTATGTGTCCTTATATATCATTTTATAATTTTCATATAGCTTACCAACTAGTTTAATGAAACCCTATTATTTTATCAAGAATCATTCTAGCTTTTCATCTAGTTTGCCGAACAACATTGGTCAAAACTTTTAAGTAGGGCTTAAAATTGCAAACCCTACCTTTCATTCTAAATATCAAATATCTTGTCTTAGTACAACCTTAAAATGAACAAAATATAAAAGAAAAAATTGTAACATACTTGGAACACTTATCAAAAATAAACCCTCAAAAATATATGTAGGGGGAATAAAAATAAAATAAAGATAAATTGAATATACTTTTAACAATGTACATATAAAGGTAAATTGCAATGTGGTTGAACATCCTTACAGAATTATGGCTCCGAGTTTGAGCATCAATTTCTGACTTGGTATGATGTCCAACTTTTCAACAGAATGTAAATGAGCAAGTAGAAGCTTTGTAAATAGAAGTTTTGGTCTTGATCGTTCTAAATATATTATCTTAACAGTTTGAAAGTGATGTAATGTACAACCCATGCACTTTGTGATTCCAAAGATTTGAAACAAGTATTATGTCAACTCGAGGCTCCTAAATAAAGAACATAAAGATGCAACTGCAATTTAGCATCCAACAATTGAATAAGATAAGAAAAATAAATATACTTATGTACTCTTTACCATCTTTGAGTGCATCACATGTAGTTTTTTTAGATTCGATGAGTTCCGAAGCAAACAAGAGAGCCATGAAAATATCAGCAAGTTGAAATTTGTGGAACTACAAACAGTTTAATTATTAAACTGATGTGCAAGCCACTTTGGATTATTTTTATCAATACTAATCTGTGAGGTGAAAATTATACCTTTATGCAAACTCCTTCTGGAAGAGCATGCCTTTAAAAACAACGCGAAAATTATACCTTCAGAAAGTGATTGATAATAAGAAAACCTTCAACCTTTGTCCAGTTACCTAACAACATGGCCAACGTCATTCTTGCAACTAGTACATTATCTTATATAATGGGCTTCCAAAAATATATACTAAATAGAGTAACGCATGGACTACTTAATATCCGAGCTATTGGGTATTTGGGTTTAGAAAACTCGTTTACAAACAAAATCGCTTATAGAGCAAAACGATATCTAAAACTAAAACCGGATCACGTGTTCAACGAAAATTGCAAGAAACTAGTAAACCATAGTATAGGCTGTTGAGATTTATTTAAAAGAAGATAATTCCAGTAGAATGGATAAGAAGATAATTCCAGTAGAATAGATAAATAGATAATTCCAGTAGAATAGATAAGTAGATAATTTCGTTTTTTATTCGTTTTTATCTTATAGTTTGTTAGCTAGTTTGTTAATTCCTCGCTATTTATATTCCCATGTAATCGTTCTATTGAATAAATGAAAAACAATCTTTTAAGATGGTATCAGAGCAGGTTTACGCCCTAAATCCTGCAAACCCATAGAAACCCTATACACGTTCAATCATCTCCACTAAACCCTAGACACGTCCAAAGATGTCAGGCGAGAAAAGTGGTACAACAGCAACAGGGGAAAACTCACATGTTATCATTCACTCAGAAGGTATGTTTAATGCCGGAATCACTCTCACCGAATCAAACTATGATGTCTGGTCGCAATTGATGGAGATGCATCTAGCAGAAAGAGAGAAGCTCTCCTATATCCGTGGAAAAACAAGTCCACCAGAAACAACCGATGAAAAATACGAAAAGTGGTATGCCGACAACCAAAAGGTGAAGCGATGGCTACTCATGTCAATGAAACCAAAGATCATGAAGAGGTATCTACGCTTATCAACTGCATATAAAATATGGACTGCTCTATCAAAGGCCTTCTATGATGGGAGTGATGAATTGCAAGTGTTCACATTGAATCAGAAAGCCTTTACGTCTAAACAAAACGGTAAAACGCTTTCTGAATATTATGGTGAACTAACTACAATTTTCCTTGAATTACACCATCGTGACAAAGTGGTTATGAAATACCCAGATGAAGTTAAGGCTTATCGTAAGGCAATTGATCGCCTACGAGTACATATTTTTCTTGCGGGTCTGGACACCATATTCGAACAGATTAGGGGTGAAATACTCCGTAAAGATCCAATTCCAGAGTTGGAAGAATGTTATGCTCTTATCCGTAGAGACGCTACACGTCATGCAACCTCATAAGTGACTCAGATAACACAGACGCCTCTGTGATGATAGCCAGACAACCACAAAAATCTGACAAAAGATTACTTAAATGCACTCACTGTAACAAGACTGGTCACACCAAAACGGGTTGTTTTGAAATCGTGGGATATCCAGATTGGTAGGATCATAATCGTGAACCTCGGAAGAAGAACTCAAAGAAGGCTCCCATGACAGCAGTTTCTGAAAACACTAATGCTACTGTCCTCAATGCTGAATCTCATGGTATGTCCTCAGATTCCTCTGTAACTATTGAAAGTAGTGATTGGATAATTGATTCGGGTGCAACAGACCATATGACCTTTGATGTTAGAAATACATCCTCTCTCACGAATACATCACAAAAATTTTTTACAACGGCCAATGGTACCTCAACTCCAGTAATGGGCAAGGGTACCTCAAACCTCATAGAAAAAATGAACTTAGACTCAGTTTTAGTTGTTCCATCCTTAGATTATAATCTCCTATCAGTGTCACATATTACAACTAACTTGAATTGTGTTGTCATTTTCTGGCCTGATTGTTGTGTGTTTAAGGACATTCAAACGAAAAAGACGATTGGCTATGGTGTTAGGAGAGGAAAGCTTTATTATTTGGAGTTGGAACCAAAAACTTCTAAAAGGATGGAGAGAGCATTGGTTGCAGAAGGTCATCAAGAAAATAAAAAAGAATTAGATATTTGGTTGTATCATCGTAGATTGGGTCATACCTCTTTTGGTTATCTAAAACGATTATTTCCAGTTTTATTTAAAAATTGTGATGTTTCAAAGTTTTATTGTGAGGTCTGTGAATTGGCTAAAAGCCACCGTGCATCTTTTCCATTAACTTTAAGTAAAAATACACTTCCGCTCATGACTATTCACTCTGATGCTTGGGGTCCATCCAAGGTTCCAACCATAAGTGGAGCCCGGTGGTTTGTTACATTTATTGACGACTACAGTAGAATGACATGGTTATGCCTCATGAAATCAAAAGATGAAGTAACTATGTTGTTTAAAAGGTTTCATAAAATGATTGAAACACAATATGGTGCAAAAATACGAGTTCTCCATAGTGACAATGGTGGAGAATATATAAATACCGGTCTCAAAAGGTATTTAGAGGAGTACGGAGTTGTACATCACACGACTTGTTCAAATACCTCTCAGCAAAACGGAACGGCAGAGAGAAAAAACAGACACCTGCTTGAAGTTATACGATCTCTATTAATTACAGCACACATGCCACTCTCATATTGGGGTGAAGCTGCTGCCACCGCTACCTATCTAATAAATCGTGTTCCATTAAGTTCTATCGAATTTCAAACTCCTCTTCAAGCTTTAACAAAAACTGTTGTCGCCCCAGTTGTGCCAGAGTTAACCCTTCGTGTTTTTGGATGTATTGCCTTTGTACATCTTTATAAACACCAACGAAGCAAACTAAACCCACGAGCCTTAAAGTGCATTTTTGTTGGATATGACAACAATAAAAGGGGATATCGGTGCTACCATCCTCCAACAAAACGCATGTATGTCACCATGGACGTTGTCTTTCATGAAGAGAAAATGTTCTTCTCTCACGAGTCTGAATCTTATGGGAGGAATCATCATGAAGATATTCAAACTCTTGATTATATGTACGAGAGACTTGATGCTACAAAAATTGCATCTCAGGGGGAATATTGTCAGAATAATGAGGTTCCAAGAAGTGGTGAAGCAGAAAATAGTGATGATATTCCACCAGAATGTGATATTCCACTAGAATATGATATTCCACCAGAATATGAAAATGAGGCAGAAAATTTCCAGTTTTATACTGAAGAGGATGACGAATTGAATACAACCATACCAGACCAATCATTTTTCACAAGAGGGTGATCACATCGTGGAGGAACAATCATTTTTCACAAGGCAACTTCCTCATCACCACAATAGAGGTATACCTAAACCAATATATGAACCTGATGTATCTTCCAAAGTTAGGTATCCTATGAGTAATTATGTGTCTCTTAACAACCTTTCTGACACAAATAAGGCGTTTTTGAATCAATTATCCGTTGTAGCTATTCCTAACAGTGTGCAGGAAGCTCTTGCCAATCCAAAATGGAAAAATGCAATGAACGAAGAAATGAGTTCGTTACAGAAGAATGCTACATGGGATCTTACTGATTTACCACCAGGAAAAAGAACAGTTGGATGTCGATGGATCTATACTGTGAAATACAATGCTGATGGAAGCATTGAACGATATAAAGCAAGATTGGTGGCGAAGGGCTATACTCAGACGCACGGAGTTGACTACACAGAAACATTTGCACCAGTGGCAAAGATCAATACTGTTCGAGTGTTGCTATCCTTGGCTGCTAATCTTGATTGGCCACTGCGACAATTTGATGTTAAAAATGCATTTTTGCATGGAGATCTGTCCGAAGAAGTGTATATGGATCCTCCCCCAGGATGCATTGTGATTGAGAACCAGAAAAACAAGGTGTGCAAGTTAAAGAAGTCATTGTATGGGCTTAAACAGTCTCCAAGAGCATGGTTTGGAAGGTTTACCGAGGCTATGAAATCTTTTGAATACAAGCAAAGCAATGTAGATTACACATTATTCCTAAAGCAGAAACACAATCGGATCACCGCTCTTATTGTATACGTTGATGATATGGTGGTTACAGGGGATGATCTTGATGAATAGACAGCTCTTCAAAATTACTTGTCTAAGGAGTTCGAAATGAAAGACCTTGGGCCTTTAAAATACTTCCTCAGAATTGAAGTGTCTCGATCAAAAGCCGGAATCTTGCTATCCCAAAGAAAATATACCCTCGATCTTTTACAAGAAACGGGAATGTCAGGTTGTAAACCAACAGATACTCCAATGATTGAAGGTCTAAAACTTACAAATGAGGAAAATCAAGTTCCAGTTGATAAGAAACGAAGGTATCAAAGACTTGTGGGCAGGTTAATGTACTTAGCACATACTCGACCAGACATTGCTCATACATTAAGTGTGATTAGCCAGTTTATGCACAACCCAGGTGAACAACATATGAATGCAGTTATGCATTTACTTCGATACTTGAAGTCATCTCCTGGAAAAGGAGTTATTTTCAAAAGGAATTCAAACTGTGAAAATGTGGAAGTATACACAGATGCAGATTGGGCAGGATCAAAAGTTGATGGTCGATCCACTTCAGGCTATTTCAGTTTTGTTGGAGGGAATCTAGTGACGTGGAGAAGTAAGAAACAACATGTTGTGTCTCGGTCTTCTGCAAAGGCGGAATTCAGAAGTATGGCACTTGGAATTTGTGAGGCTTTATGGCTGAAACGACTCTTACAAGATTTAGGTCGGCCTATCCAAAGGCCGATACAGTTATTTTGTGATAACAAGTCAGCCCGTGATATTGCTTATAATCCTGTTCATCATGATCGTACCAAGCATGTGGAAGTGGACAGGTTCTTTATCAAGGAGAAATTAGAAAACAAGACTCTGGAAGTGAGAAACATTCAATCTGAAGATCAGCCGGCTGATATTTTGACTAAAGCTGTCTCGAGGAAAGTTTTTACTAAGCTACTTTGTAAGTTGGGCATGTGTGACATATATGCACCAACTTGAGGGGAAATGTTGAGATTTATTTAAAAGAAGATAATTCCAGTAGAATGGATTAGAAGATAATTCCGGTGGAATAGATAAATAGATAATTCCAGTAGAATAGATAAGTAGATAATTTCGTTTTTTATTCGTTTTTATCTTATAGTTTGTTAGCCAGTTTGTTAATTCCTCGCTATTTATATTCCCATGTAATCGTTCTATTGAATAAATGAAAAAACAATCTTTTAAGATAGGCATTTACCTTTTTTAATGAGTCTTGATAAAACCTTAGATGAACGAAGAGTCCAATGTAGTACTCTTCTAATGGAAAGAGTAGATCATGCACGAAGTTGTCAAAAATCCAATTCAATAGCCAACCTCCTCAAACCGTGAATAACAACGTTGCTTCTGGTCCGAGCCTTACAAACAGTAGCTTAGGTCTTGGTTTATACAACCAGAGAGAGAGAGAGAAAGTCGATGAGAAAGATAGAGAGTGGTCGTGAGGGAGAGAAGGGTGGGAGGTAGCTGAGGGTGGTGTGCCTAGTGGCGGCCAAAACTAAGGGGAGAAAGAGAGATAGAGAGAGAGAGTGTGTGTGTGTGTGTGAGTGTGTGTGTGTGTGTGTGTATGTATGTGTGTGAGTTGATCATGGGGGGGGGGGGGGTGGAGGGCGAGATGCCAGACAGAGAAAACAACAAAGTTCTTACAAACAGTTACAAATTGTAAAAAGGAGAAGCACACCACTTAGCCCAATCAGTACACCTACTAACTCCTCTACATTTTAACCAAATATGGACCATATTTTTGACAGTCACTAAGATATTAGGGGCGGTGGCGTTAACCTTCCTAAAAATCTTATCATTCCGGGCTTTCCATAAACTCCATAACATACCGTAGGCGATTGTTGTTATCATGCGCCACTTTCTTTGGCAGCCACCCAATGAATGAATGAATCGAAGTAGATGGTCCACCGAGTTTAAGCACGGATCAGAAATGCCACACCAACCAAAAACTTAACTCCATACCTCCTTGGCGATTTGACAATTAACAAGTACGTGATCACAACATTCAATGTTGGCATTGCAGTGAGAGCATATTGCAATGGGAACGCGAACTCCTTTTCGAACCAAGGCCTCAGCCGTAGGAATGCGCCCAAGTTGAGCACGCTACACGAAGCATTTGACTTTAAGAGGAACTTCATTCAGTTTTCTAGTTAATTTACATAATTAACAAACTAGTCTCTATTATTTCACCCTTGATTTTTTTGTGTTTAATCACACTTCTTGTGTAAGGACCATATTATTTTATAAAAGAGTTTCCTACTTGTTGAGACACTGTGCATCATTTTTAACAGTCTCCCACTTGCACATTGCTCAACAACTATACAGCCTCATTGTATAAACTAGCATGGGTGACATCATCCAAGATTACTGTTGTACTCACAACCTAAAGGTTTGAAATAGTCATTATGTAAGTGATCAAAATCCCTTAGTTCTTTGATAATGCATATGAGCATATGATATGGAATCTTGTCAAACACAAGATTACGTTTCTCAATAAAGGTTTATGGTGACCACAAGAGAGGATAGACAACATAATTGATCTATTATCAATTCAGTATGAGCTTGAGGATACATTTGATGTCAGCACCAAACCATCGACAGTCCCACGCAAGTATAGCTTCTCCTGTTAAAGGCAGAATTTTTGGGACAAGAAGGTTCCTTGCTGGTCGGGTGGTGCTAAACCATTTGTACAATTTACTTACACGAGAAAGGGTAAAAAAGGGTTGTAGCTATGATGGCTGAACTCAACAAAAGTCCGTTTGTGCAAATAAGGAAATTACAAGAGTAGCAAATCAAATTGGTTTTTTTGTGGGTGTTTAAACATTGTTGTAAAATACGACGGATCCGAATTGACTTTAGACAATATTAGCTCAATGCGGAATGGGATCAAAATTATCAAACGGTAATAATCACAACGAAAATACGAATGAAGTAAATAAAATAGAGACACGAGGATTTACGTGGAAAACCCAAATCGGGAAAAACCACGGGCGGAGGAAGCCGAGAACCAATTCACTATATTTTGTGGTGTTTACAAAACGTTTGGAGAATACAAAAATACAAAGAGTTTAAAACTCTTATGTATTTACAAGAGAAGAGAAATGTTTTGTGTTGTGGTGTGTTTTGATAAGCTAATCTTCTAACCTATTTATAGTAAATTGTTGCATGCCATTTTAGAAAAATGGCTCATTGTTAAAAAATTTCCTGCATGCCAAGATTGGAAAAACATTTATTCACATGGGCAGCTTCTTGACTTTGCTTAGCAGCCATTGTGAAGTCACATTCCACAATCTCCACCTTGACTTCAAAATGGAACAAAACTTATACACCCATTTGCTAAGGCCAACAACTCCTCAAACTCCAAAACTCCATAAAAAACTGCAATCACCATATAGAGAAAAAATGATCCTGAATAAAGAAATACTTCCTCCACCACGAGCCTAATCAGGCTCAAATGCGATCAGAAACACCCACCAAATCCAAACATGTTTTGAACTTGGCTATTGGAAGACTTTTGGTGAACATATCAGCAGGATTATCATTGGTGCTGATCTTGTTTACTGTAATATCGCCTTTAGCAATGACATCTCTGATGAAGTGATAACGAACATCAATATGTTTCGTTCGATCATGGAACATTTGATCCTTTGTCAGAAATATTGCACTTTGATTGTCACAAAAAACAGTTTTAACGGATAACTTGTTTGAAAGCTCACCTATCAACCGTTTCAACCAGAGGGCTTCTTTCACTACTTCCGTAACAGCCATGTATTCGGCTTCGGTGGTGGATAACGCTACGGTGGACTGTAACTGCGCTTTCCAGCTAATTGCGCAATCACCCAAAGTAAACACGTACCCTGTAATCGATCGTCTTTTATCCAAGTCCTTTGCATAATCGGAATCCACATAACCAAGTACTCCACTATCGGTTTTGCCAAACCGCAGACATAAAGAGGAAGTACCTCGCAAGTACCGAAAAATCCATTTAACAGCAGCCCAATGCTCTTTCCTGGATTCGCCATGTATCTGCTCACCATGCTTACCGCATATGACAAATCTGGACGTGTACAAATCATAGCATACATAAGAGATCCTACAGCGCTGGAGTATGGTACCTTTTCCATGTATGCTAGATCTTCTTCGGTGGTAGGACTTAAGGCGGATGATAGCTTGAAGTGGGCTGCGAAAGGAGTGCTGACTTCTTTTGCATCATGCATATTGAAACGGTGCAGAACCTTCTCAATGTAGCTTTGTTGAGAAAGGTATAGAGTTCTTGCACTACGGTCTCGCACTATTTCCATTCCTAGAATTTTCTTGGCAGCACCCAAGTCCTTCATATCGAACTCAGCATTCAACTGGTCTTTTATCTTTTGAATCTCATTTATATTCTTCGCTGCAATTAACATGTCATCCACGTATAAAAGTAGATAGACCATTGAGCCATCGTCACACTTCTTGTAGTAAACGCAGCTGTCGTAGGTGCACCTTTTCAGCTTGTGACTGGTCATAAATGAGTCAAACCTTTTATACCATTGTCGCGGAGATTGCTTGAGGCCATAAAGAGATTTCTTCAATTTGCACACGTAGCTTTCCTTGCCAGGAGCTACAAAACCTTCAGGTTGTTGCATATATATCTCTTCCTCAAGCACACCATTTAAGAATGCTGTAGTAACATCAAGTTGCTCTAACTCATAGTCACGAGAGGCAACTAATCCCAACAAGACACGTATTGACGTGTGTTTCACAACCGGAGAGAAAATGTCGGTATAATCAATACATGGGATTTGACTGTAGCCCTTGGCTACTAAACGAGCTTTGTACCTCGGTTTGTCACCGGGATGAATAGCCTCCTTCAACTTGTAAACCCATTTACATTTAACTGTCTTCTTACCCTTTGGAGCCACAACGAGATCCCATATGCCATTTTTCTGAAGAGATTCCATCTCATTGTGTATGGCAACCATCCACTCATTCGAGTTTTTAGAATGTATGGCTTCGTTGTAGCTTATAGGTTCCAAAACAGATTCTACTTCACTTGCAACGGTAAGAGCATATGCGACAGAATTTACTTGAGCATACCTCTTTGGAGGTACAATCTGTCTGCGTGGTCTATCCCTTGCAATGGATGGGCTCGGAGGTTGAGATGGAGTTGCAGTGGTCTCATGGAGAGTAGTATGTTCACTGCTTGAAGGTTGAGACAATGCAGGAACTTCATGAGTCATATCGGTAGAAGAGTTAAAAGATAGCTCCAACTCCAATTGTGCTTCGTCTTTTTCTCCCAATTTTTCATCTTCTTTGGTCTGAACGTTGGTTGTTGAATGGAGCATAGCTTTTTCATCAAAGGTCACATCTCTTGATGTAATGACCTTCCTAAGCTCTGGGCTCCATAATTTGAACCCTTTCACTCCTGTCTTGTATCCAATAAAAATGCACTTAATGGCTCTTGGTTCTAATTTGCCATTATCAACCCGTGCATATGCTGGACATCCAAACGGTATTAATTTTGTGTAGTCAGCAGGCTTACCAGACCATAGCTCAAACGGAGTCTTCTTTCCAATAATACGAGAGGGGGAGCGGTTGATAATATAGCATGCGGTGGAAGCTGCTTCGGCCCAAAAAGACTTTGGTAGCTTCGAGTGAGAGAGCATGCATCGGACCTTCTCCATGATGGTGCGGTTCATTCTTTCCGCAACGCCGTTCTGCTGTGGTGTGTGGACTACAGTGCGGTGACGTGTAATCCCTTCCTTACGGCAATAGGAGTTGAATTCTTCTGAGCAGAATTCCAGTCCGTTATCGGTACGAAGGTATTTTACTTCAAAACCGGATTGTTTTTCAACTAACACTTTCCAATGCCTAAAGGTTGAAAATACTTCTCCCTTTGTCTTTAAGAAGAACGACCATACCTTCCTGGAGAAGTCGTCAATAATAGTGAGCATATAAGAGGCTCCACCTTTCGATGTAACCTTTGCTGGTCCCCATAAATCAGAGTGTATGTAGTCAAGTGGCCCTTTCGTCGTATGTTTGCCACCGATAAAACTCACTCGCTTCTGCTTTCCAAATACACAATCTTCACAGAATTCAAGTTCGGTTGATTTGTGCTCCCCGAGCAACCCCCTTCGACTTAGTTCATTCATACCGTGGTATGACATATGACCGAGCCTGAGGTGCCATAGACGAGAGCGATCAACGTTGGAGAGGGATTTAGAACATACCGAGACTTCGCCGGAGATAACTTGCCCATCCATAATGTAAAGGTTTGCAGATTTTCTAACTCCTCGGATGACCACAGAACCTTCCTTGAAAATATGGAGTTTCCCGTCTTTGCCAACAAACTCGTAACCTTTCTTCTCGAAAGTACCGAGACTTAGTAAATTTCGCCTAAGACCGGATACGTGCTTCACATCTTGAATCGTTCGAATAACGCCATCGAACATGCGGAACCTGAGTGTACCCCGTCCAATAATACGACACGAAGTGTCGTTACCCATTAGAACGTGGCCTTCGTTAACCTTTTCATATGAATGAAAAACGCTTCGGTTGGAGCTCATATGAAAAGTACACGCTGAATCAAGTACCCACTCACTCGTGGTTATTAAATCATAGTCCGAAACGGATAGAAGCTCGCCATCGGAACCAGTTTCGGCAACATCGGCTTCAACGGTGGTACCTGCTGGTTTACCAATCATGGTTGCCTTCTCCTTCTCCTTGTTTTTCAACTTGTAACATTCATCGATCAGATGTCCCTTTTTATGACAATAATTACAATACTTGCGCTTGCCTTTGGACTTAGATCTAGATCGGTTTTGTGAAGAATTACCTCTCTCGTTGGGTCTCCCTCTAATGTTGAGACCTTCGGCTTTTGAATCATTGCTGCTGCCACTAATAATCTGCTTCATCTTTTCTTTTGAATCAAGAGCGGTTATTATCTCATCCAAGACAAGAGTGTCTCGACTATAGATAATGGTATCACGAAAGTGATCATAGGAATCTGGGAGTGATGATAATAAAAATAGCGCCAAATCTTCATCTTCATATTTGACGTCCATATTTTCCAGATTTCCTACAAGCTCTTTAAAAGTAGAGAGGTGATCAGATAAAGAACTTCCCTCACCCATCTTGAGGTTGAAGTGTCGTTGCTTCAGGTGTAGCTTGTTTGGCAAGTTTTTCGTCATTAGTAGCTGTTCGAGCTTTAGCCAGAGAGCCGCCGCAGATGTCTCTTTCAGTACATCTTGGAGAACGTCGTTGGATAGATGTAGACGGATCTGCGACGACGCCTTCAAATCCTTCATTTCCTTTTCTTCAGTTGACCAAGTTGCCGGCATTTTCTCCATTCCTAACAGTGCTTTGTGGAGATCCATCTGAATGAGAATATCTCTCATCTTTACTTGCCACAGAGGAAATCGGGTATTCCGATCCAGCAACGGAATATCGTATTTCACCGAAGACATGATTAATTACTTGATAAAATGATCCCGACAAGCTAATATCAAAACCCGGATGCTCTGATACCAATTGTTGTAAAATACGACGGATCCGAATTGACTTTAGACAATATTAGCTCAATGCGGAATGGGATCAAAATTATCAAACGGTAATAATCACAACGAAAATACGAATGAAGTAAATAAAATAGAGACACGAGGATTTACGTGGAAAACCCAAATCGGGAAAAACCACGGGCGGAGGAAGCCGAGAACCAATTCACTATATTTTGTGGTGTTTACAAAACTTTTGGAGAATACAAAAATACAAAGAGTTTAAAACTCTTATGTATTTACAAGAGAAGAGAAATGTTGTGTGTTGTGGTGTGTTTTGATAAGCTAATCTTCTAACCTATTTATAGTAAATTGTTGCATGTCATTTTAGAAAAATGGCTCATTGTTAAAAAATTTCCTGCATGCCAAGATTGGAAAAACATTTATTCACATGGGCAGCTTCTTGACTTTGCTTAGCAGCCATTGTGAAGTCACATTCCACAAACATTAAAGGGGAGACTCAACCTTTCGAACACCAAAAAGTCGATCCTGTGATTTTTGACTAAAAAAGAAACCCTTTGTTTCAACGCTACAAGTTTTGTGGAATGAGATATGCCATCATTCTTGTGAAAATGCCAAAAGTGGCTCTCTAGTTTGCAAGAATGAGTGATTTTTGACATATTGGAACAAAGGAAGTCCATACTACTTTGACACCTTAAAACAAAAGAAAACAAATGCTGATTCCAATATGCTTACAATGATGGAATCATAAAGCTAAATTCAAAATAGTTCAACATTATTATAGAACTGCGGCGTGGGACTCAAGTAGATCACTTCTGCTTTTGGTGAGGCTCGAGGGAACCGCATAACATCCTTAGCAATGTCAAGCACCTCTTGAACACCAAGTTCTCCACTTGGTATAATGTTCATCTTCTCAAGATACGGTGAATGAGCAAGTAGAAGCTTTATAAAAAGCAGTTCCGCTTTTGTTCCTTCTAATTGTAATATCTCCACAGTTTGCAACTGTTTCAATGTACAATCCAAGCAGTTTGGGGTTTCCAAATGACGTAAAGCCGGTCCCACATCAACTCGAGGATCCTGAAAAAACATAAAAATCCAACTCTTGTGCCATATAAGCAAAATAAATATATATACTTTTAGCATTCTTTACTTTACCATCTCGGTGTGTATAATAGAAAGCTTTTCTAGATTCGGTGAGTTTCGAATCAAACAAAGACCACCAAGAAGTTGATCCAAATCACCAAGTTGAATATCCGCCAGCAGTAAAAGCTTTAAGCTATTAACCCTACGCGGAAGCCATTTTGGAAAGTTTTCTGCAAACTAAAACTACGACGTGAAAGTGAGATTTTAAGTAAAAAAAGTGAGAAAGATGGTACGCGTTAAAAGTTTAATTTTGTATCATACCTTAAGCAAATTACCCTCGATTAAAAATTCTTCAATTCTAGGCAACTTATCTAACACGCTGACTAAGTTCATTTTTTCAACTCGAGAAAAATCGCGCATGGTCCGAAAAGTTATACCAACCATAATAAGCGATGGATTGTCCATTAATTGGAATAACTTGGCATCAGGACAAGTGATGACAAGCAAATTATCGAGTTTTGCAGACTTGATGTTGAAATTGTAAGCATTTGTGCATTCCTACAAGAACAAATTTTTAAGTTCTGGTAAGTTGAGAGTTCCATTTAACCTAGTTCCAAAATCAACACGATCAAAAACAAGTTCCGTAAGATTGAGAAATCCTTCAAACTCAAGTGGCGACTCGAAAAAACAGCTCTCGAGTACTAAATTTGTCAATTCGTGACAAGAAAACACGTGAGAAGGAACTTCACAAAGCGGATTTGATACTATTTCTATGCAGTTTGTTACATTGTTTCTCGATAAGACTTGGTTTAAGGTACTCATAAACCCACAATAATCGAACTCTCCGTATTTCCAAAATTTGTCCTTGAACTGTTCATCAAAAACCATAGCTTTCATTGTGGTCCATTTATACCTCCAGTTTTTTGATAAAATGCTTGTCCTTACAGCTTCTTGAAGCGGGACCCGCTCTAAGATTGAGTCTATCAAGTGTGGTGGCAAGTTGCTGATTCGATCTTCTCTAACACAAGTTACAGAGTTCCTTTTATGTTTCCCTGTCATTAGAAATTTAAAAGAAAAAATTAATTGTTTTTAATGAAATTGGATAAAAATAAACAACTTGACTTTACCAATACTCATGAGAAAGAAATTGTTTTGCTTTTCGGTACTTACGATTTAATGGATGTAAGCATATTTTAGGAAATGCGGGTAACATATTGACATTTTGGCTATGTTTGGCAGACTAACTGAAAAACTAGCTGCTAGCTGAAAAACTAGCGGTAGCTAGAAAACTAGCGACTAACTGAAAAACTAGCTGAGCTGAAAAACTAGCTGATAATAAATAACGTTTGGTAAAAAACTAACTGATAAAACTAGCTGAAAATCGTAAAATGACATAAAAGGACATGTACAAAATTAATCTAATATTATAAGAAAAGGAAGCATATCCAGTGTGAGGGTAAAATGGAAACATTTTGAAACCGCTACTCAAAACGTTACTATTAGTAGCGTTTAAAAAACCTAGCTTGTTAGCTAGCTTATAAGTTAGTTTTTGGATTCCCAAACATGTCAAACTAAAAAAGCTCGAAAAAAACGTTAGTTTATACGCTAGCTATGGCGCGCCAAACATAGCCTTTGTGACAGTAATAGATACTAATCGAAATCTCTTTAATAATGTAACGGTATAAAACATTTTGTGACAGTAATAGATACTAATCGAAGTCTCTAGAAGGGTCCACAAATTACTTCACATCTTTGTGTTTTTTCTTCCTTTTTTTTTTTAGTTTTACTGAGAACTAATGAAATTACATGACCAGATAATATACATTCTACTGGTAAAACCTAGCTTAACTAACAACTACCCGATTATATTTTGAATAGCATGTAATATATCTTCTCAAAATCGGTTTCTTGATTTCTTTTTTCCAACGATACGTGATAAATCGACAGAATTCGCATACTCTGTTTTAGATAAATCGACAGAATAGTAAAAAGGTATAGAGATTTCTCATTGGAGAATCAAATACAAAGAGGTTTATGAAGTAGAAACTTACCCATTACCCCCTGGAGATACCCTCTCGATCTAGAGCGACCAAGAAGTTTATTTGTCAACAATTGGGAATTTAGGGTTTAATGTCCACCAACCAGCACCTAAAAATATAGACTAAATACAAAATTGGTCCCTATGTTTAATACGTTTTCTGTGTAGGCCTAAAAAGAAATTGTGTTACAACTTTGGTCCATATTGCAAGCTTCATATCAAATGTTGTCCACATTAAACTGCAAAAATGGTCTACAGGGTTTTTGTTTTTCTTTGGTATCGATCCAAGAAATAATTTTTTTTTTTGTTTAATTTCAATGTTTCATTTCGGTTTGGGTTGTAAGACTAGCATTGTTAGGTTTAGTTTATTAAGCTTTTGTTAAATGACTAGTTTAGCATTTATTTTGATTTATTATTATTATTAGTATTATAACTATTTTTTATTAAACCCCACGCTTCCCTCCATTCGTCATTGAAGCACCTCCCATAAATCCACACCTCCCCACTACCAATGTCTCCTCTCCACCACCAAGCACCACCATTGTGAGTGCCCTCTCTCTAGATTCTCTCTTCTCTTTTTCATCTCTAAGCATAAGAGGCACCGAAACCAACTTCAACTTTCCGTTCATTTTTTATCAATCACATTCTCAATATTCGCATCTTCAGCCCATGCAAGTTTTTGGCTTCCAAAATTTTGGAACCCTTTGAAGTATGTGTGAGCTCATGTCGGTTTTAGCCTAAAACTAAACCCAATTTGAGATTATCTGTTTTCAAAATTTTAAACCGAAACCAATACCTAAACTTGTCGATTTAGCTTCTTCTTTTTGGTTATCTCAGTTTAGTTTTTGGTTTAAATCCAAACCCAATCCTACCCTAACTTTACAACACTTTCAAAATGAGATAGCATTATATAGAGATAAAGAAATATGTTTTCATACAAAGGGCGATGTCGGACGAGGGTTGTAGAAAATAAAAACGCACAAAAGAAGTCTTAGTGAGAACCGAACAATAATGTCAAGCTAAAGGATACACGGGCTTACTGGTTACCACTACATCTAATTTGCTACTTATGACTTATTTAGTCAAATATATTTATAATATGTCTTATATATATATATATATATATATATATATATATATATATATATATATATATATATATATATATATATATATATATATATATATATATATATATATATATATATATATATATATATATATATATATATATATATATATATATATATATATATATATATATATATATATATACCAAGGTTCTAGAAGTCGCTAGGCGGTAGGCGGGTGGTCCACTAGGGCCTAGGCCTAGTCGGTCTAGACGAGGACTAGTCGGGCGGAGTATTAATTGTAACAAAATTTATTTTTTAAATTTAGATATTACATATATCCTTACAAAATGAATAAATAAGCATAAAAATTTGACAAATCTAAGTGTTTAAATATGTAAGTCATCAAACATCATATTTAGACTAATTAATAACATTTTTGACAATTTTAATCATCAATAATCGTAACTTAGCCACCGATTATCATAATTTATATACATAATAAAAAATTAAAATTACTAATAAAGTAAAGTATATATTATTAATATAATAAAGTATATAATATATATTATTATTTTGAAATTTTGAAATTTTCTAAATTTAAATTTTAAAAATCTAAACTTTTGATTTTTTTGAGAATTTGATAATTTTTGAAAATTTCAAAAAATTTTTAAAAATTTGAAATTTGGAATTTTGAAAAATTGAAAATTTTGCCGCCTAGACCCGCCTAAACCCGATTTTGACCGCCGTTGACCAAATCCACCTAACTTGACCGTCTACCACTAATTGTAGGCAGAATCCGTCCGCCTAGCGCCTAGGCGCCCGCCTAGGCCGACTTTTACAACACTGATATATATATATATATATATATATATATATATATATATATATATATATATATATATATATATATATATATATATATATATATATATATATATATATATATATATATATATATATATATATATATATATATATACACACATACACACACATCTAACACAATCTGTCCAGTTCGGTTTTATCATATTCCAAATCGAAATTTTCAGTTTCTAAAAAATACAATACGAAATTGTCGGTTTCTGCTTTGATTTCGGTTTTGTCCTATTCCGGGTTCGGTTTTGCTCACCCCAACTTTGAATAATTACAAGAAAATTTTGAAGATGAGGAGCATAGCATGTCAATTTATTCACTTGTGATGATTAAGTTAGTGGTTGATTTTGCATACTATTAAAAAAAATCAAACAATTTTGAGTGAGAATGTAACATCCCTCGTATGTTCATTTGAGATCATTTAAATTAAAATATTTTAGAAAAGAATAGTCTTTTTGAGATAATTTGTTGATAACGGTCCCAAACAGTCATTGTTTTACCATATGAAATGCTTGAAGTGTCAAGTCACGAGGGTGTAACAATCAATCAAGAGACAAAAGTTTAATGTCAATAACTTAATCCCATTTAAATCTAAAGTTACAAAGTCTTCTAAATATCCAAAGCTCAATTTGTTGGTGGTTACTTCTTCCAAATTGAATACATATCAAAATACAATGTTATACAAGGAAAGTCTAGTACCCACTCTAATAAGTCAACTCTTTAGGATCTTGGAAAAAGGCAATACTCTAAGCCCAAAGTTAACACTCCAAGAAGAGATAGTTAATATATCGAAATCTTTCATTTCTATCAAATTAAGGGCATGAGACCTAATAGATGAAAACATTGCAACTCTTCAACTCATAACTTAACATTCATAAAACATTTACAAAAAAGAAAATGCATTTGCATCTATTCCCATTTCCGAATTCTCTATTCGCATAAAAGTCTCTTATTCTTAAAGGAGAAGATGATGCTCAATGCATAAACAAGGTAATAATTGTTAGATTGTGATAACTTGCAAAATATAAATAAATGCATCAGAAGCATAAACAATATGAGTATCATAATCAAAAAAGGATAGCATACTCATCAGTTTCTCGCAACAATTTTAACCTATGAGTATAACATTTAAAGGTACCTTTCTTAACAAACATTGAAGCTTTTTAGGATGACTTGATAGACCAAACGAGAACCCCCTCTAGTGTAGACGCACCCCAAAGTGATGAACCAAGCAAACGTGACTACTCTTTGCTCTTTATGGTCAAAGTAACCCCAAACATGAGAGGGTTTCTTATACATTTCTTATGGCCGAAGAAACCTCAAACTTGAGAGGTTAACCCTGAGTTTGTGTGGAAAGTCGAAAGAATGGGAGAGAGACAGACTCACTGAAAGAGAAAGAGGGAGAGACCGAGAAATATCATTGAGACCAAGAGAGAGAGGTTGGCTAGAGAGAGAATGTTGAGAGAGAGGGAATGTCATGAATGTGAAGGGAATATGAGAGCTTTAGTTTGGGGTGTCTTAAAAGAAACTCCCATGACCTCCTTTTATAGCGCATGTAGAAATGTAGGGTGTGATAATCCTTATCTTCAAGTTATAAGTTGCTTGAATTACAAGATACGATAAGATAATCATCTTATCTTATCTAATTCATATTAATTACGTTTCAACCCTCCAACTTTATTCGTTTTAATTAATTCATCATAAGATGACGAATTAACAAACCAGTCCCTCATGATTCACTCTTGCCATTTTATGCTTAAAATCATACTTTATGTGTAACCCAAAAAGATCATGAAAAAATATAGAAATACTAACTTGTTGTGTCAATGAGCATATTTCCAACAATGTCTCACTTGCACAGGACACAACAATGTATAGCCACATCCTGAAATCTAGTGCATAGTACGTCAGCATAAACAAACATTATACTCAAAACCTGAAGGTATGAAACAGTCCTTAGGTAGTGAGATTTCGTCATTTGCAATCTTCGTTGATACAATATTAAAAAATTGAAATCGCCATTTTGGCAGCTGTCATTTGCGCTGCAAAAATTGTAATTTCCTTTTTTCCCCTTTTAAGGTTTAAGGTACAAAAACTGTTTTGGTCCAACTTTATAATGTCGTAATTTCTACATAGAAACTGTGGTTGACCTAATTATTTCTTCGTTGTGTTCTTTGTGACAATTTATTATACATACACATATCAGTCTTGAAACTTCCATATCGAGAAATCATACTTTTTAAGCTCCAAAGTAGGCTACTTGGTGATTTTAAAATTTTGCACAAATTCACCATTTTTATATGAGGTTAAATGAATCATTTCCATTCACTTTAAACTACTCTTATATAGAAAATGTCAAAATTGACTGATATGGTAGATAATTGGTTTCATATAACAAATAATAATAACATGAGTCTTTTAACCTCATATGAAAAATTGTGAATTTTGCGAAATTTAATAAATCACCAAATAGCCTACTATGGCTCTTAAAAAGTATGACTTCCAGACATCCAAATTTTCAGAATGATATATGTATGGATAGTCCTTGTTACAAAGAACAAAGCAAAGAAAAATCAGGTCGTTTTGTATGAAGAAATTATGGTGTTGCAAAGTTGGACTAAACACATTCCATACCCCTAAACCCTAATCCCAGAAAAGGGGAAAAGATAGGAAATCCTAGTTGATGAAACGGAAATCACAGTTTCCACATAATGGCCTCTACCTAAATGGCGATTTTATTTTTTTTTATTAAAGAGAGGAAATCATAGTTACGGTAGAGAAATTGTAGTTACTATAGCAATATCCGAGTTACTATAGCGAAATTGCAGATGGCAGATGGCTATTTTGGGAAATTCGTTTGTTTATTATTTACTTATTTATTGCTTTTTTGAGGTAAACACTTATACGATTAGACCATTTTGTCCTTTTTTAGAACTATTTTCAATGGTAACAAAATATCAATAGCGCAGTAGGAATAAAAGAATACCCATCACTAATCACCAACATTCCAAATTATTTGTCGTTAGCCAAACCAAGCACCCTATAGACCCAACTTTTACAAGTGGTTTTAAAAAGTAAACCTTACCTTTCATTCAGAATCCCAAATCACGGGTCTCTTCTTTATACTTACAGCTATTAACACACACACAAGACACAAACAAAAATAAAGTACACGAGTAGGTACATACTTATAATGACAAAAGTATGAAGCAAAAGAATAATCCATCCTACGCGGCATTTTATAAAAAATTCACCCCGCGGCAAACAAATCAAGGGGTATGAAAATAAGCAAATGATAATTATAATATATTTATAGTAATGAAATTATAGAGCTAAACTATTATGTAGTTGAACATTCTTACATGATTCTGGCTAGTAATTGAAGTAGAACATTTTTGCTTTTGGTGAGGCTCAAGGGAACTGCATAACATCCTTAGCAATGTGAAGTCCAACATACTTGGAATTTTTATCAAAAATCAACCCTCGAAAAACAGATCCAAGGGGGATAAAAACAAAAGAAAGATAATTCGAATTTACTTTTAACAACGTGCATATAAAGCTAAATTGCAATGCACTTGAACATCCTTACAGAATTATGGCTAGTGATTCGAGTATAATATTTTTGCTTTCGGTGAGGCTCGAGGGAACCACATAACATCCTTTGCAATGTCAAATCTCTTTTGAGCATCAGTTTTCTGACTTGGCATGATGGTCAACTTGTCGAGAGAAGGGGAATGCGCAAGTATAAGCTTTATAAAAAGCAGTTCCGGTCTTGATCCTTCTAAAGATATCATCTTAACAGTTTGCAACTGATCCAATGTACAATCCAAGCAGTTTGGGGATTCCAAATGATTTGAAGCAGGTTCTATGTCAACATGAGGCTCCTGAAAAGGAAAACATAAAAATGCAACCGTAGTTTAGCATCCAACACTTGTGTAAGATAAGCAAAATAAATATACTTTTTATCACTCTTTACCATCTCCAAGTGCCTCACATGCAGTACTTTTAGATTCGGCGAGTTCCGAAGCAAACAAAGAGCACCATGAAGTTGATCCAAATCACCAAGTTGAAATTTACAGAACCGCAAATAGTTTAAACTATTAAACGGATGTGTCAGCCACTTTGGAGTATCTTCTGCAGTAATAATCTATAAGGTGAAAGTCAGATTTTAACTTACCTTTGTGCAAACTCCTTATGAGGAAGAACAAGACTTAAAAAATGGCGTGAGAATTATACCTTGAGAAAGTGACCATCGATACGAAAAGCTTCAATTTTAGTCAGGTTACTTAGCATCATGGCCGAGGTAATTCTTTCAACTCGTATATTATCCTCCATGATAGGTTTCCAAAAATGTATACCAAACATAGTAAGGCACGGACTACATAATAATCGAAGCAACATGGCATCAGGAGGAGCGGTGGTGACAGCCAACTTGATCAGTTTTGTAGCGTTGATGTTGAAATTGTAAACATTTGTGCACCTATCCAGAATCAAATTCTTCAGTTGTGGTAAATTGATCTGAGTTCCACACAAACTAGGCCTAAAATCAATATTTCTGAGACAAAGATCTTTAAGATTGAGAAATCCTTCAAACTCAAGTGATGGCTTAAAGTAACAGTTTTCCAGATTCAATGTTGTCAATTCTAGACAAAAAAACAGATATGAAGGAAGTTGGTAACGTTGATTTGAATTAGTAAGAATGAGTTCCCTGACACCGCTTCTTGATAAGAGTAGCATCCATTGATCGACTTCTTCGAAGCTATCAAGAAATATGTTTGGTATATGGAGATGAAATTTCAAGATAGGACCCTTGTGAAAGATCAAAACTTTGTTTATGATCCTTATAAACCCATTACGACCAAAAGCTCCGTTCCTTGCAAATTTATTCGAAAACTGCTTATCAAAAACCAGTGCCCTCATTGTGGTCCATTTGTACCTCCACTTTTTTGATATAATGCTTGTCCTTACAGCATATTGAACTGGAAGCCGCTCTAAGATTGAGTCTATCAAGTGGTCTGGCAAGTTACTAATTCTATCTTCCTCAACACAACTTACAAACCTCCTTTTATAATTTTCTGTTATTGAGAAAAATCGGATGGAGTTAGTTCAATATAAAATGGAATTGAATAAGAAACATTGAACAACTTGACCTTTCTAATACACTTAATAGTATCCTTTCATTGTTAATGTAGTAATTGAATACACCAAAAGGGTGTCACTCATGACTCTGTTTTTATTCAGTTTAACAAGGATACAATTTATTCTGGGTTCAATCTTGGTCTATCCTCAAGCTTTTAGTTGCATCAATGGCTTCGACCCTAGCACAACCTAACCTAAACCAACTCAAAACTAATGAAATTACATGATCACATAATACTGGCAAACCTCGCTTAACCCCCTCATACTTGCTGCCTTGCATAATTAACAACTACCCAATTATTTTTCAAATCACATGTAATATCATTCTCAAATCGGTTTCTAGATTTCTGTTTTTAAATGTATACGTGATAATTAACAGCGATATTCACTAAAACAGAGCTTGCTAATTCGACTTAACTGAAGAAAAGACAACATAAACAACATAATTCAAATATATATATATATATATATATATATATATATATATATATATATATATATATATATATATATATATATATATATATATATATATATATATATATATATCAAATAAATCGATAGAACAGTATCGGATATCGAGATTTCTTCTACGAGAATCAAATACATAAAGGTTTATGAAGTAGAAACTTACCCATTACCCCGTGGACATACCCTCTCGAGCGACCAAGTAGTTTATTTGTCGGGGTTAGAATGTCAAACAATTGAGAATTTAAGGGTTTACCGTCCACCAACCAGCCCATGTTTTGGAGTAAAAGAACCCCAAACGATTAATTCGGTTTTGGTTTCTAGAATATATTGGGTTCGGTTTTGATTTCTGAAGTCGGTGTTGGGTTCAATTCATGGGTTCGTGGGTTTTGGGTTTCAACCCACTTTCCAGCAATTATAAAATAGAGAAAAATAACAATCACATTCTACCGATTCTCTTTAATTATTGTTTATAAGGAATAACATTTTTTTTTGGACCACCGAATACAATTTCACTTTGAGCGTACTCCGTCGTGGTAATCCGGGTCGGCATTTAGCCGGCAGCACGGAGCCACGAGCTTTTCCGCTCCCCTTTGCTTCGCCGAACCAGAGGAAATCCCCCACATGTGCATCGGAAGAGGATTGAACCCCAGACCTCTACCCACATGGGTATATAACCCGGGTGCCTCGAACCAGCTAGACTGGAAGTCATTGGCTAGGAATAATGTATTGATGTTAGCCTTTGACATATTTAAGTGGATATTACCAGAGTACTTTCGATTTTTGATAAATTGTAATGTTAGAAACTCGATGAAAGAGATAGAAGAATAAATAGAAACATGTCAACCTACAATGTTGGTGCATTTTATAAGTGTTATTAACTTTGACAAATTAATACGCTAACATACTAAAACATACATCAAATATTAATAATATATTAAATATTTAATGTTTAACAATATATAATGCGGGTCAGTTTCATCGATTTAGGTCGGTTCCGGTTTTAGTGGGTTAGTGGGTTTAGTGAAACCGAACCTAAACCAAAATTTCCGGTTTTTGAAAATCTCAAACTCAAAGCATTGGTTTCTATTTTGGTTTCGGTTTTTCAATTTCAGTTTAGTCGGTTTTTCGGTTTTCGGTTTCAGTTTTTCTCACCCCTACTAATATAGACTAAATACAAAATTGGTCCTGTGTTTTAGTTTTAGTTTCACATGTTTTCTGTTTAGGCTCGGTGAGGAAATGTTTTACAACGTTGGTCCATACTATATGGGTCTAAAAACCAGTGTTCTAAAACTTAGCCAGCTCGGAAGAATACTCATATGAGTACCGAGACTCAGGCTCCTACTTTAGGCGAAGCCAACTCGACCAAATAACTCGGAAATTGGTCAACATTGGTCAAACTCAGAGCCACTCGGTGAAACTCGGTATTTTTGAATTTTTTTAAAGAAAATTAATATGCACAAGATAGTCATTTCATTAGTTTAACATTGTGTTCCAATTTTGCATGTTTTATTGACTTCCTAAATAATTAAATTATTATTCAAAACGTCCAAAGTTGGTCGTACTTTTAGGAGTAACTACTGATTCAAGGTTAACGTGAGGTATTTTTAGACTGTCCATAGTGATGAAGTATTGGAGTAACCCGCACTTACAGATTAAGTATTGGAGTAACCCGCACTTAGAGATTAAGTATTGGAGTAACCTGCACTTAGAGATCACTTGACTAAGGGTTGTTTCATATTATATGAGTACGGTACTTGTCTGGGATGACATACATCTTGCTAAGTTAGGGAATATAAGACCATAGAGTTGTTGCTTACATATGGAAGTGTGAGCTGGTGGTTATATGTTCATGGTCACAACAAGTTTGTGATATTACTATATATAGTAGGGTCCTTTGGGGTTACACGTAAGAGTTGGTTTAGCTAAAAGATATCGAAAGTAAACATGACGGACTAAGTTTATTAATGGATCAAAATGAAGGTATATTAATAAGAAACTAGTATTGGATAAAGGGCTTAAGTGAAAATATTAACAGTTTAAATTTTAAAACCCTTTATCTTTATCTAAAAGGGGATAAGATAAACATGATAGATAGTATAGTTACTTATCATGATTATGAATTTAATGTGAAGAAACCCTAGAAATTTCGTGGCTCTCCCCTCCCTTCTTTACCTAGTCAATCTCTTCCACAAACCCTAACGAAATGTTGCTTTTTTCTACAAGCAGCGTGCTATTCTACTTCAACGGGCGTTGAATCGTTGTCTTGGGTGCGACCGCATTACAAGGGTTATGGTTTGGGCCCTGTCATTAGACCTGGCAATGGAGCGGGTTTGGAGCGGATCGGCATTGATCCAAACCATTTTAGCAATTTAGAAAAGCTAATCCAAACCTGATCCGTAACCTGCAGGATTTTGAATAATCAAACTGATACCCTTATCCATCAGATCAACGGATACCCAACCCTTTTACCCGACCCATTTATGATATTAAAGTTACACAATAATTACACATACCAACACATATAACATGAATCACATTTTTACTTAATGCATATAAAAAAACTTTTCAAAAAAACGTTTTGTATAGCTTAAATACTTGAAATAACAATTCAAAAACAAAACAAGGGTCTACAATTGCAAAAATGCATGAGAAAATATAGACATTGAGATGCATTTTCAAAAAATTTATATCATCCAAAGTTACGATTAATTGAAGCTATCTTTGAACTTTATTCTTCTTGGAGTCTAATAATATTTGAGAATTAGGAAGTGGAACGATGAATGAACGACTACTCAGTCCTCGAGGACCTCGACTCTTGAGTATGTTATCTGCTTGCAAAAGTAATAATTTATAAATAATAAATTAATGTTATTATAATTTAAGCGGGGCGGGTTATTAGCGGATCGGATTGATACTGATCCAAACCCAACCCTTTTAGCAAAAGGGTTAACGGATATGGGTCGTTAACGGGTAAACGGATCACAAATAATGATCCAAACCCATAAATTTTGCATGGGTTTTGGAGCGGATCAGGGTCAAAACCCGCTCCATTGCCAGGTCTACCTGTCATCCTAGATATCATACATCAAACTTACTACAGAGGTAATTCTTGATCTCCTAGTTTAGGTAACGGTTGCAAATTCGCATGTTGTTGTGATCCGTGATGCGATATAGTTTTAGTTTTTGCTTTCGCTATATATGTTTATTTTGTTACCGTATCCCAACAGGGTGACCATCAGTGTAAGCGCCGGCACGTGCTAATTATGATGTTGAAGCTGATGCTGAGCATTATAAAATATTGATGCTGATCACAAAATTCATTATTTCTATAAAAGTACATCTAGAAAATTCGTTTTTGTTTCGAGGTGTTTCCCCGAGCCCCACTAGGGGCTCTGCCCCTAGGACCCCATAAGGGGGTGCATCCCCTTGACTGTGCTATTTTAGTCGTATTGGTATCGACTTTGTCTAATACAAGTGTGCACTTTTGTGCCTCCTAGAGTGTGAACTCATTGACATACTTATCATTTCCATTATACTAAAGTGTTAAAATGATACTAAAAGCACCAACATATCAATTTTGAAATAGTTTAACTCTTTAACATTTGAGCATGTATAATTTGTTATTGATATTCATCTATTTGTTAGGAATTTTAATGATGCTATGCTATTTGTTATATATCATAAGTTCATTAAAAATTACAATAATTTACCAGTAAAAGGAAGACTAAGAAGTTGAATATGAATTAGACGACGTTAACATCAATAAACAAATTGTAGCTATATTGGAAAATGATGATAAAATGGTCAATCCATATATCTAATATTACCAAATGAATATTTATTTTTGAAGTAATTTAACATTTGAACTTGTATCCTTTAATTAATATTTCAGACTAATTTTTTTTATGAAAATCAATCAACTTCTGCTTTTGACATATATATAATTTCCCTAAAAATATTTCTATAATATATCCAATTTGAGTACTTGCTACTCTCTAGTCGGCCAAACGAGTACCAAATAGCGAGTTATGCAACACGCTAAAAAAGATCCTCTTTTGTCACTATTACAAGTTCCATTATCGATTTTGGTCTATAACACCTGTAGTTTTTAGCATAGTAAACCCTTGTTAAATGACTATTTTACCACTCATTTTGATGTTTTTATAAATTATTGTAAGTATTAAAATCATTTTAATTAAACCTCATTCATCCTACATATCCTTGAAATACCTCCCATAAACTCACACCTCCCCTCCTAAACATCCCTCCCCACCACTAACCACCGCCATCATAAGATCCCTTTCTTCATTTGCTCTTTATTTGTCATCTCAAAGCATATGGGGCGTGACACCATCATTTACATAAAAAACACTTACTATACTATCATTACATTAGCTTAGTTAAAAAACCTCAAGATACATGATAGCAATTTGCAACTCAAAACATATAATTTAAGTCTTAATAATTATATAACAAGCCAAATATAACCATTGGGGACATACCTACCTGATGGTAACGATCCTCTTTTGTCACTATTAGATAATTGGATAACTTATCTACTCAAAATAGTTGCATATTAGCTCATCATAATTATTAATTTCTAATTAATTCAATCATGTTATGTATAGTTAACAAATTAGTCCCTCCTAAAGGTGTTCTCGCTATTTAGAGCTTGACTAGTGCTTTGCGTCTAAAACCCATATGCCAACACATTTTAGTTGTGCCACTAACTTGTTATGTCAACAAGTATATCTCTAACAGACTCCTATTTAGACATGTCACGACAACTGTATCGTGCATGGATTTTTTTTAACAAGACTTTTATATAAACAACCTAGTGAGAAGCTAGAGAAACGTACAAAGACATGTCATTACATCCAAGAATTCCAGTTTAATTGTCAATCTCGTTTTCCTCTAACACTAAGGGGTGTATGGGATTGCTTATTTAAAACAACTTATGCTTTTTATTAAAAGTGCTTATTAACATATCCGGTGTCAAAACAAAGTTTTAGAAAAAGTGTTTAGTTTAGCTTATCCGGTATCAAAACGTAATAAGTCAATAAGTTGGTTTTTAGTGTTTGGTAAATGATGCGTATGTTTGTAATAAGGAAATGACTTATGAAAAACTGCTTAAATAAGTTAATAAGTAATGTAGAAGTAACTTATCAAAAACTGCTTATTTAAGCAGATAAGTGCTTATAAAAAATGCTCATCCAAACACATAAAACTGCTTATTACCAGTGTCAAACCGCAATAAGTCGATAAACATTTCAAATAAACAATCCCAAACACCCCCTGGCCCCTAACATAAAGAAAAGAGATATAGAAGACCTCATACCAACATGGGGATACCTTTGCATTACACTTGAAGCACATATCATTCTTGTGACCAAAGAGCCCACAGGAAGACTCTTTGACGACTGCATCAAATTTGGATACTTCAAGCACCGACCAGCCTGACATATCAATGCGTGTAACCAGATCATCTATGTGGTTGCAGCAAGAGAGATCTGGTAGTTTTGGCCACCACCTAATCAAATGGGCCATCAATTCTCTTGCAGTTGAGAAATTGAGAAAGAGACGTTCCACTGTTTCTATACCACATACCACATACCACATACCACATACCACAGTTGCAAAGAAGGCACGCGGTTGATTGAATCACCACTCCCATACGAACCAGGTTGATTTTAGTGGGGAGTTTGTCCCACCCCAAACAAACAAATTGATTTTTTGTGGGAGGACATTACACCAAGTCGTTGTTGTGCTGGAACCGTCAAAAGTTGTAGCATCGACCCCTCTCTTAAGTGAACTAACGGTGAAAGTGCCATGACTTTCAAGTTGCCATTTCCATGTCCCAGTTAAATCACATGGGTGAAACACTGTGTTTAAGTATTCCATGCCGAAGATATTAGCAATGGGTCGTTGGCATGGCATAATTGGTCATTTGGCAATGGGTCGTTCACAAGGCATAAGTGTCCTTGTACTTGTCTTAATCATATTGAAATGTCTTGCACTCTCTTTAATTGGATCATTTATTGAACCCTCTCAAAAGTGTATTCGTGGTCCGCACATTATTTTTACTGAAATGAATATTGATTGTGAAAGGTCGTATATTTCCCATCATCGGCATGTGGTAAGAATAGTATTGTGAACAAGGGAAGTTGATTGCGGTCGTTGAGGCGATATGAATTATCTTAAGTCGCTTAGATAGTAGCTTATAATCTAAATATACTACACTAAATCACACGCTTCTCTGATTAGCAATTTTGTTTCTATTCATTTCCTTTTTATCACAAAGGGCTTTAGCTTAAGTTTCAGTTTTTTCTTCACAAAAAGTAGTTTGCAATGGTCACTGCACATCTCTATTACCCAATGCACCTCTGCATAACACAAATCCCAGATTATCACGCTCTTCACGTGCACAACAACAATTTACAAAGATGTTCCTTGTTTCCTAGCGGCCAAAATGTATTGACCGCACAACAATGTAGATGTACACTTGGCTTTCAATTTTTTTATTCGATCTTATGCCTCAACAAAATTTAATAATTAAATATATTAAATTGTAATACTTGTTTATTTTATTTCGAGGACTTAAAATGTAAAAAAAAAAAAAAATGAAATGCTGAGGAGTTGTGGCTATGACATCTGAACTGAATGGAGTCTCCATTTCGGTTGCAAGTAATTGTCTACATTTTTTGTAAAACGCTGTTGTACATTTATTTTTTGGTATCGTTGTTGATCCTGTAATTTTAACATATATAAATCATTTGTAATGAATGTACAAACTTTAGAGTAGAGGATGTCATCATTCTTTTGAAAAATACCAAATGTACACTCCAAGAACGGGTGATTATTTCAACATACCGCAGTAATGTAAATGCAAAAAAGTCGATCTTACCTGGCACTTCTACCATAATTGCCCCCGGGCAAACAGATCAAAGGAAATAAGAAAAGACAAGATAATTCAACTATGCTTGTAAGGATGAAATTGTACAGCTAAATTGTAATATAGTCGAACATTGCTACATGATTCTGGCTAGGAACCCAAGAAGAACGTTTTTGCTTTTGGTGAGGCTCGAGGGAACTGCATAACAGCCTTAGCAATGTCGAGTCTTTTTTGAACAGCAGAAGCTCTACTTGGTCTAATGGTAAACTTCTCAAGTGAAGGAGAATGAGCAAGTAGAAGCTTTATAAAAAGCAGTTCGAGTGTTGATCCTTTTAAAGATCTTATCTCCACAGTTTGCAATCGATTCAATGTAAAGTCCAGGAAATTTCGGGATACCAAATGATTTGAAGCTAGTCCCACATCAACTCGAGACTCCTGAAATAACATAAAAAATGCAACTGTATTTTAGCATGTAACTCTTGTATTATTTACTTTTAGCACTCATTATTTTACTACCTGCAAGTCCATCATAAACAAGGTTTCCAGATTCGGTGAGTTCCGAAGCAAACAAAGAACACCATGAAGTTTATCCAAATCACCATGTTCAAATTGCAGCAACCACAGATGCTTTAAACCACTAATCTCACATGGAAGCAATTTTGGAATCTTTTCTGCAGCCAAAAACTGTGAGATGAAAGTTAGATTTTAACATGTCTAATAAACATAAAAAGTTTGCCATCATATCATACCTTAAGAACATGACAATCGATACAAAAGTGTTGAACTCTGGGCAATTTACTTAACAGGCTCGCCATATTCAATTTTTCAACACGTACAAGATCTTTTGTGGGTTTCATGAAAAAAATCTCGACCTTAATAAGGCATGGACTGTCTAATAACCGGAGAAACATCGCATCAGGACAGAAAAAAAGGGTCAAATCCCGCAGTTTTGTAGCCGTAATGTTGAAATTGTAAACATGTGTGCACCGAAACAGCACCAATTTTTTAAGTTGTGGTAGGTTGATTTTAGTTCCACACAAGCTCGCTCCAAAATCAGTCAACTCGAGACGAAGTTCTTCAAGATTGAGAAATCCTTTAAAATCTTGTGGTGGCTTAAAGAAACAGTTAGCGAGTACTAACTTTCTCAATTCTAAACAAGAAAACACGTAAGAAGGAAGTTTGTAACGGCGGATTGAATTCCTAAAGACGAGTTCGGTGACACCATTTCTTGATAAGAATAGCATCCATTGATCAACTTCTTGGAAGCTATCAAGAAACACGTTTGGTGGTATGCTAAGATGAAATTTCAACAGAGGACCCTTGTGAAGGAACAAGACATGGTTTATGATCCTTATGAACCCGTTACGACTAAAAGCTCCATTTTTTGCAAACTTATTGCAGAAATGTTTATCAAATGCGAGTGCCCTCGTTGTGGTCCATTTGTACCTCCACTTTTTTGATATAATGCTTGTCCTTGCATTATCTTGAACTGGAAGCCGTTCTAAGATTGAGTCTAGCAAGTGTTCTGGCAAGTTACTGATTCTGTCTTCTTCAACACAAGTTACTGTCCTCTTTTTATAATTCTCTGTCATTAGATCAAGAAAAATGGGATGAGTTAGTTTGATATAAAGTAGAATGGAATAAGAAACATGTAACAACTTTTATGTTTTGTAACCCTAATAGATAATAATCCAAGTGTCTGCAACAACATAATGGCTTAAAAGAGAGTCATGGAATATCTATGGAGAAAACAACAGCACTGATTTTGATGGTCAAAAATATTTACTTCATATGTTGAAGATAAAAAAATCAAAAAACCCGGAAATCTTTTAAAGATTTTAAGATTACCTGAAGATTTACGCTTTGAAGCTTTGGTTTAGAATTTGTTTCTGGAATACATATTAGCAACAGATTTATTCTTCCAATATCTTTTGGGTTCAATTTTGGTCTATCCTCAAGCTTCTAGTTGCATCAATGGCTTCCCTTATCAAAACCTAACTTAAAACAGCTTACATAACATTCTGTTTTCCTGAATTAACAACTATTCAATTATGTTTCGAGCGCATGTAATACATGTTATCAAAATCGGTTTCATGAATTCTGTTTTGCAGTGGATACGTGATGATGGAAAACGACTTCCACAAACAGAGTATACGTTTCCAACTGGACTCAACAAAAGAAATCTAAACGATATCATTCAAACAAAATCTGTTTCACACACGACTTTCTATGAATTAAAAACATAGAGTTTTATGAAGTGGAAGCTTACCCATCATACCAATCGCACCGACCAAGCAGTCTATCTGTCCGGGTAAAAAGATTTAGGGTTTACCGTCAACCAGCCCCTAAATACGGTTAACTGGTTAAGTAAGCTTTGGTTTGTGATTTTCTTTTGTTTTGATTCTTAAAAATTTCTATTTGTTATAAATTTTGAAAGTTTAGTTTGGATTCTATTTCTTTCTCACGTTATAGTAATGTGAAAGTCTTACTTTGGATTCTATGTCTATCTCACGGGTTAAAATATTTATCAATAAAAGTTTATTGTTTCACGTAGTTATTTCTCCCAGACATTATATTTTGTTAACTTTTATTTTATTTTGCAAAAAATAACATAAATTTTCATCTAAACGATTTATCTCGTAGATAAATTATTATTTTATGAAAATTGATATTTTTACAAAATAAATTAATCCAAAAGTTAGATAATATAAGTATTTCTTTGAAAGTTAAAAAGTAAATTAGAAAAATTGCCTTATATGTCATTTTCCTAGTTCGGATCTAAAATTGAATATTTTATCGGAAACAAAAAATGTTATCGAACTAAATGGAGAACGACATCAGACCTTGACCGACATGATAGCCGCGGCGAGAACATGGGAGATAGAGATAGAGACCTAGCAAAAGCGGAAAAGACAGACCCCGCTTCAACACAGCCGACAGCCAAGAAGCCCAAGAATGACAATAGGAGAGAGAGAGGCCATAGTACTTTGTGACAAGTGCGGGAAGAGCCACAGCGGCCCATGCCAATCATCTACGTAACATATGTGTGGCAAGGAGGGCCACTTCAGTCGAGATTGTAAGCAGGCGTTGAAGGTGTGTTTCCACTGCGACCAGGTTGGCCACATCAAGGTCGATTGTCCTAAACTGGCTGGGGGAAGGCGAAGGCCCCAAAGACCAAGGGGCAGGCATATCAGCTCACTGCAGAGTAGGCACGAGTCATGTCAGACGTCGTTATGGGTATTCATCTATTTACACTGTGTCTTGCTCTCCGTTATGTTCTTATTCTTATTTATGATGATTAGGTACGTTTCTATACAACTCTATGCCTACCTTAGTGTTATTCGACTCAAGAGCGAGTCAGTCCTTTGTGTCACTTGTTTTCAATAAGGGCTTCGATGTTACCTTAGGTGTATTTGACCACCTGTTGGAGGTGGCGATAGAATATGATCGGACTGTGAGAGTGACTCACGTATCTCACAAGTGTGTTTTAGAGATCTACGGGGTGAAGTCTCTGGTATATCTCATCCCTATTCTGATGGGTGATGTTAGTGTGATAATGGGTACGGATTGGTTGAGTTGTTTCGGAGCATTAATCGATTATGAGTGACAACAGGTGTGGGTTTAAACCCAAGTGTAGGTGAACTGACCATTCGGGGCGAAGGAAGGAGAGGCAGCACGACCTTCTGCTCTGCTGCCAGGAACACAGATTCATCTAGCATATGGGCACTTGATTTTGGCATATGTCGTTGATACTCGGGAGGATAAGAGTATAATTGTAGATGAGGTGCTCGTGGTTCAAGAATTCTCCGACGTATTTCCAGAGGACTTACCGGGCGTACCTTCCGAGAGGCAGCTGGAGTTCCGTATTGACTTAGTTCCAGGTGCGGCTTCGATAGCCAAGGTACCATATAGACTTGCACCTCTGAACATGTATAAGTTGTCCACGCAGCTTCAGGAGCTGTTGAACAAGGGGTTCATCAGGCTAGCAGTTTGCCCTTGGGAGCACCGATATTATTTGTCAAGAAGAAGGACGGGTCGTACCGGATGTGCATTGATTATAGGAATCTAAATAAGCTCACAGTGAAGAACAGATATCCACTACCGTGGATTAATGACTTGTTTGATCAGCTGCAGGGAGCCTCTTGGTTCTCTAAGATCGATCTACGATCTGAATACTACCAGATGAGGGTGAGGGAGGAGGATGTGGGGAAGAAAGCATTCCAAACGAGGTATGGCCATTATGAGTTCGTAGTGATGTCTTTCGGGCTCACTAATGCGCCAGCAACTTTCAGGGATCTCATGAAACGGGTATGTAGCCGATGTTGGATCGGTCGGTTATTGTGTTTATTGACGATACCTTGGTCTACTCAAGGACTATGGAGCAGCACGAGAGTGAGTCACTTGAGGGACGTATTGGAAGGTCTGAGGAGGGAGAGGCTTTATGACAAGTTCTCCAAGTGTGACTTTTAGTTGAAGGGGTCCAGTTATTGGGACATCTCGCTAACCATGAGGGCATTATGGTTGATCTTGTTGGATCTATATGCTAAAGAATCATTTTAGAATAACGTCTGCCAATAACATATGATCTTATAGGGTTACACCTTAAGCAAGTTGGCACATATTGAATATTTATTATTAATATGATTATTAAAAAATAATGAACTCTTGTATTTAATTAGGAGATAATTATTATTTTATGAAAATAATAAATCAAGAGAGTATAAGGTAGTTATTATATCATATAGTATGATTTAATAAGGCATGCACAAGTTTTTGGACACTTTGGTTTCCTCTCAACTTTCTAGTTACATGAGTACATCTAGTTTGGGAAACTAGATTATTTCTCTCTCTTGTTGGCCAATTAGTCAAAGGGATGGGGAGGTTGCTTGCCAACCTACGTCTTACACAACTCATGCTTCTTACATGCCATCACTTAGCATTTATTAGAGGTATGTGTCTTAGATCTCATATGTGGGTATATATGAAAGTGTAAGACCAAAAACTAGCTAGTTTTTTCTCTCCATGTGAAATAGTCTTTTACATAGACTCATGATGCAAGATGGCGCATAAGCTTTTAGCATTGGAGTGTTTTGAAGTTCTTTCCTTGGTCTTCATTCAGTGAAAGGAGTGAAGCGCTGGAAAGCGGAGAAATGAAAGGCATTTTTATTTGAGAGAGCTATGCTTAGGTCTTGCAGCATCTTTTTGATAAAGACAGCATTAGACCTTCATGGACTGAGACCGTGGAAGCGCCGTTAGCACCTTAAGGCTGATCATACATTGCATTAATAACATCTATCATGAACCTTATTATGATAAAATATTTAATTTTGATAAATGTTTTATATGTTTAATATGTCTAAAACATAGTTACCTTATTAGCATAATGATTTGTTATGGTTATGATGTTTTACTATGGTTTATGTTTGATATAAAGTTGTAACACCCAAACTTCGACAATTGCTTTTGGGACCAAAATGTTTTTGTTGTACCATATATTTGTAAAATATTACTTAAAGTTATGTAATTTTTGGAATACAATAGTAATTTAAAGCTTGGAAAAACCAGGGTGTTACATATTGATATCGGAGCCATTTTTTAGTGAATTAGGATTAGATTTCCACTCCTAACCATAATTTTTAAAGAATAGAAAGAACAAAGTGTTTAGGACCTCTATTAGTAACAATGTTAGGTCATATAATATAACAATATCCCCTGTTATATAAAGAGAATGCAGTCGTTTATAGTATGACAATATCCTCTATTAGTTAAAGAAAATACAATAAGATTACATTAAGATAATACCCACAGTCATATAAATTGAATATAGTAATATTATAGGATGATAATACCCACCGTCAGACATATAGAATACCATCTAATACCATCTCTCAAATAACACTATCTTTATATAAAGTGAATACAATTATATTATATTAAGATAAACCACTTTGTATTTATCCGGTAAAAACGGGCATGGCTTTATCGTTAACGAGCCAATAATATACAAATATTTTTGAAGATCGTCAACTAAGATACAAGGTTACCGGCTAAAATCTCAAGTGTGTCAACTATTGCAGTTCTTGACCTTTTCTGTAAACAATTGTCGGTATTTTGTCATTTTATATTCAAAATAGTTTAAAAGCATGGGTTATCGTTAATAACCCTAGAATGTAGAAACTCTGCTAAAGATTTCTCTAGATTATTTATGTGATGAATTTTGAGAATTAAAGAATATTCGATTCATAGAAGGTCCAACACTAGAAAACCGAGAAGAATATTCAATTTGGACAACAAGGCCCAAGACTAGTAAACCAAGGTAGGTTCATAACTAGAAAAATGGGTGCATAGTAACTTGAGTTTACACGTTTGATTGTGTTTTCATAACATGTTATGACATTGTGTGATCATATTGGTACACAATTTTATGTTTTAACATATGAATTGATAATTGTTCGTTGTTGTGTGGGTATTGGCAATGGTTTGTTGGCATGTCATAATTGTCCTTTTACATGTCTTGATCATATTGAAATGTCTTGTACTCTCTTTACCGGACATAATGTATATTATAAGGAATATTGATTGTAAAAGGTCGCGTATTTCCCATCATAGACATAGTGTAGGAATATAATTATGAATGAGCCTAGGCGAGTCATGGCGTTTTTCAAGGCGTGATGTAAGGCGGTTATTTTATATGAATGTATAATTATATTATATGTAAATATAGATTTATATCACACATATCATGTTTTAGAGGTGTTTTATCAATAACTAATAACCAAAAGTTAACTAAAACTCAAATGTTTTATGCCCAATCAAGAAATGCAACAAAAAGAAGAAAAAACTGGCCGCAAATAGTAAAAACTCGCGCCTTGGCTTGCCTTATCCCGCACCACGCCTAGCAGCGCCACCATGAGGGTTTTCGGGACAGCAGAGTCGCGCCACACGCCATGGCACGCCTTGACGCGTGCCATGGCGCGCCTTTTAGAACACTGCTAAATAACAAGATTCTCGGATTAATATTTTCTTTCTCTATCCATTTACTTTTAAGCACAAACAGCTTCAGGTTAAGATTAGTATTTTCGATTTAGTATTTTCTTCAAAAAAAATATTGTTTGCAATTGTCACTCATCGGTTCTCCGGCATGCGAGTTCATTCAGTATCGAAGTCTAGACATCTCTATTTCTCGATGCACCTAGACATCTCTATTTCTCGATACACCTCTGCATAACACAAATCCCGGATCATCACCTTCTTCATGTGCACAACAATTTACAAGGATGTTCCTTGTTTCCCAGTGGTTGTTGAAACGTATAGATTAGAAAATATTGTACATGTATACTTGGCTTTCAATTTTTTTATTTAATCTTATGCTTCAAAAACTTTTAACAATTAAAATTTTGGATTGTAATACTTGTTTATTTTATTTCGAGGTCTTAAAATATAAAAAGATGGAGTTGTAGGTATGACAACCGAAGTTGATGGAGGTCATTTTGTGCAAATAATGCTATATGATATTAGTACGACAACACCACACCAAAAACTTCGTTGCTTCAGTGTCACCTCAGCACCACTTCCCGCACCCCTTACCCAAGAAAAATACTCCCACTTACCCAAGAAAATAGACATCACCCCAAATAATTTTTAGAGAGAGAGAGAGGGAGGAATGTCATACAGGTGATCACTTCCCACCCCCCCCCCCCAACCACCGTAGAAGAATCATGCACCATCGGGGTGGTGTTCTCGTGTGACCATGTTGACACCACATACCCGACGTGCCAAGTATATCGTCCAACGTCCTAAGAAAAAAGCAAGGGTAACATACACACAAATTAAATATGTGGGTATTTGAAGAAGAGATTGAATGGAGATCTCATATATGAAAATGTAAACATATTTTCTCTTTCTCTATGTATAGAAGTTCAAAAATTACATCGATGGAGTTTCCAATACGGTTGCAAGTAACTGTCCACAATTTTGTAAATCGTTGTTCGTTTATTTTTAGGTCTTGTACTTGATCCTGTGATTTTACCAAATATAAATAATTTGTTATGAACTAGTGGGATGCCGCGCGTTGCGGCGGATTTCTTCAAATCTATATTTTCGGCACTGTTTTCGTAAATTACAAACTATGGGGACCAAATTTATAACTATTATATGAATTAGGGGCTAATTATGTAAAATTGTGTATGGGGACCATTTTATAACTATTATATAAATTAGGGACTATTTATGTAAAATTGTTACAAAATACGAGGATCATTTTATAACTATTATATGAATTAGGGGTTATTTATGTAAAATTATAGGAACCCGTAAATACTTCTGCAAATTTTGAATAAATAGGAGACAATTTATAAGAAAAAAATATTTTGGATATAATTGTAAAAAATATATATATTTTGGATATAATTGTAAAAAGAAGAAAATTAAATTTTGAAAAAAAAAACAACTTAGAAAATACAATGAATAAAAGGACCTAAGATGTCAAATTACAGCAAAATTTGCTTAACGTTAAAAAAACCATGAGCAGTGGGTTTAGACCCCAGGTCACCTGGTTTTTTTGAGATGCACCTTTCCGGTTGACTACTCATAAGTTTGTGCCTTTTGATGCCAAACCATTTTTTATAATAATTTCTGAAAAGAAGTTGATGGGACTTTACCTACAGTAAAACCGATTTTGTAAAGAGAAATTGTATTTATTCCTACCTTTTGTTCCTACTTGTATTCCTACTCATGTTAAATTGTGACATGTAGCTTAAAATATTATTAATTTTATTAAATATGACACTTGTCACAAGTTCACATGGGTAGGAAGATGGGTAGGAACAAAAAGTAGGAATAAATACAATTTCTCTTTTGTAAAATGTATATATATAGAATGTACCAGTACAACTTTAGATTAGAGGATGCCATCATTCTTGTGAAATACCAAATATACTGCAGTAATGTAAATGCGAAAAAGCAAATCGCACTTGGTACTTCTACCAAAATTGCCCCCCGAAATAAGAGAAGCAAGATAATTCAAATATGGTTGTAAGGATGAAATTATAGAGCTTAATTGCAATATCGTTGAATATTGTAACATGATTCTGGCAAGGAATTCAAGTAGAACATTTTTGCTTTTGGTGAGGCTCGAGGGAACTGCATAACAGCCTTAGCAATGTCGAGTCTTTTCTGAACATCAGAAGCGCTACTTGGTCTAATGGTAAACTTCTCAAGTGAAGGGGAATGAGCAAGAAGAAGCTTTATAAAAAGCAGTTCGAGTGTTGATCCTTTTAAAGATCTTATCTCCACAGTTTGCAATCGATTCAATGTAAAGTCCAGGAAATTTGGGGATTCTAAATGATTTGAAGCTGGTTCCACATCAACTCGAGACTCCTGAAATAACATAAAAAATGCAACTGTATTTTAGCATCTAACTCTTGTATTATCTACTTTTAGCACTCTTTATTTTACTACCTGCAAGTCCATCATAAGCAAGGTTTCCAGATTCGGTGAGTTCCGAAGCAAATAAAGAACACCATGAAGTTTATCCAAATCACCATGTTCAAATTGCAGCAACAACAGATGCTTTAAACTACTAATCTCACATGGAAGCAATTTTGGAATCTTTTCTGCAGCCCAAAACTGTGAGATGAAAGTTAGATTTTAACATGTCTAATAAACATAAAAAGTTTGCCATTATCATACCTTAAGAACATGACAATCGATACAAAAGTTTTGAACTCCGGGCAATTTACTTAACAAGCTCGCCATATTCAAATTTTCAACACGTACAAGATCTTTTGTGGGTTTCATGAAAAAAATCTCGACCTTAATAAGGCATGGACTGTCTAATAACCGGAGAAACATCGCATCAGGACAGAAAAAAACGATCAAATCCCGCAGTTTTGTAGCGATAATGTTGAAATTGTAAACATGTGTGCACCGAACCAGGACCAATTTTTTAAGTTGTGGTAGGTAGATTTTAGTTCCACACAAGCTCGCTCCAAAATGAGTCCACTCGAGACGAAGTTCTTCAAGATTGAGAAATCCTTTAAAATCTTGGGGTGGCTTAAAGAAACAGTTAGCGAGTACTAACTTTCTCAATTCTAAACAAGAAAACGCGTAAGAAGGAAGTTTGTAACGGCGGATTGCGTTCCAAAAGACGAGTTCGGTGACACCGTTTCTTGATAAGAATAGCATCCATTGATCAACTTCTTGGAAGCTATCAAGAAACACGTTTGGTGGTATGCTAAGATGAAATTTCAACAGAGGACCCTTGTGAAGGAACAAGACTTGGTTTATGATCCTTATGAACCCGTTATGCTTAAAAGCTCCATTTTTTGCAAACTGATTGAAGAAGTGTTTATCAAAAACCAGTGCCCTCGTTGTGGTCCATTTGTGCCTCCATTTTTTTGATATAATGCTTGTCTTTGCATTATCTTGAACTGGAAGCCGTTCTAAGATTGAGTCTAGCAAGTGTTCTGGCAAGTTACTGATTCTGTCTTCTTCAACACAAGTTACTGACCTCTTTTTATAATTCTCTGTCATTAGATCAAGAAAAATGGGATGAGTTAGTTTGATATAAAGTAGAATGGAATAAGAAACATGTAACAACTTTTAAGTTTTGTAACCCTAATAGATAAATCCAAGTGTCTGCAACAACATAATGGTTTAAAAGAGAGTCATGGAATATCTATGGAGAAAACAACAGCACTGATTTTGATGGTCAAAAATATTTACTTCATATGTTGAAGATAAAAAAATCAAAAAACCCGGAAATCTTTTAAAGATTTTAAGATTACATGAAGATTTACGCTTTGAAGCTTTGGTTTAGAATTTGTTTCTGGAATACATATTTAGCAACAGATTTATTCTTCCAATATCTTTTGGGTTCAATTTTGGTCTATCCTCAAGCTTCTAGTTGCATCAATGGCTTCCCTTATCAAAACCTAACTTAAAACAGCTTACATAACATTCTGTTTTCCTGAATTAACAACTATTCAATTATGTTTCGAGCGCATGTAATACATGTTATCAAAATCGGTTTCATGAATTCTGTTTTGCAGTGGATACAGATGATGGAAAACGACTTCCACAAACAGAGTATACGTTTCCAACTGGAATCAACAAAAGAAATCTAAACGATATCATTCAAACAAAATCTGTTTCACACACGACTTTCTATGAATTAAAAACATAGAGTTTTATGAAGTGGAAGTTTACCCATCATACCAATCTCACCGACCAAGCAGTCTATCTGTCCGGGTAAAAAGATTTAGGGTTTACCGTCAACCAGCCCCTAAATACGGTTAACTGGTTAAGAAAGCTTTGGTTTGTGATTTTCTTTTGTTTTGATTCTTAAAAATTTCTATTTGTTATAAATTTTGAAAGTTTAGTTAGGATTCTATTTCTTTCTCACGTTATAGTAATGTGAAAGTCTGTCTTTGGATTCTATGTCTATCTCACGGGTTAAAATATTTATCAATAAAAGTTTATTGTTTCACGTAGTTATTTCTCCCGACATTATATTTTGTTAACTTTTATTTTATTTTGCAAAAAATAACATAAATTTTCACCTAAACGATTTATCTCGTAGTTAAATTATTATTTTATGAAAATTGATATTTTTACAAAATAAATTAATCCAAAAGTTAGATAATATAAGTATTTCTTTGAAAGTTAAAAAGTAAATTAGAAACATTGCCTTATATGTCATTTTCCTAGTTCGGATCCAAAATTGAATATTTTATCGGAAACAAAAAATGTTATCGAACTAAATGGAGAACGAACTTTCGGTTTTGTCCATATTTAAGTAATCATGTTTATTTTATACACTTTTGGCCAATAGACTTGTCGTGACCGTTTAAAAAATGGTAACATGACCATTTTTTAAATGTTCACAACAAATTTAATATACAAAAGTTTACAAAATAAACATGATTACCTAAATGTGGACAAAACCCAAAGTTTGTTACCCATTTAGTTCATTAACCCAACAAAAAACGTTATGAAAAGGTTTCATTGAGTTTTTAGTCTCCGATTAAACTAAAATGACTAATGATGTATTTGATAGTCTCTTAATTTAAATGATTACGAGGTTCTGGACTATTCAGAACGTTTGTTTTATAAAAAAAAAAAATTACGTTAGTACGTGGGAACCAAGAAGATGCAGATGACCAAATATTTGGCGAAGTTGTGGACGGATATATGTGAGTTTGTGTCGGCCGCACGACATCAGACCTTGACCGACATGATAGCCGCGGCGAGAACATGGGAGATAGAGATGGAGACCTAGCAAAAGCGGAAAAGACAGACCCCCGCTTCAACACAGCCGACAGCCAAGAAGCCCAAGAATGACGATAGGAGACAGAGAGGCCATAGTACGTTGTGACAAGTGCGGGAAGAGCCACAGCGGCCCATGCCAATCATCTGCGTAACATATGTGTGGCAAGGAGGGCCACTTCAGTCGAGATTGTAAGCAGGCGCTGAAGGTGTGTTTCCACTGTGACCAGGTTGGCCACATCAAGGTCGATTGTCCCAAACTGGCTGGGGGAAGGCGAAGGCCCCAAAGACCAAGGGGCAGGCATATCAGCTTACTGCAGATTAGGCACGAGTCGTGTCAGACGTCGTTATGGGTATTCATCTATTTACACTGTGTCTTGCTCTCCGTTATGTTCTTATTCTTATTTATGATGATTAGGTACGTTTCTATACAACTCTATGCCTACCTTAGTGTTATTCGACTCAGGAGCGAGTTAGTCCTTTGTGTCACTTGTTTTCAATAAGGGCTTCAATGTTACCTTAGGTGTATTTGAACCTGTTGGAGGTGGTGATAGCATATGATCGGACTGTGAGAGTGACTCACGTATCTCACAAGTGTGTTTTAGAGATCTATGGGGTGAAGTCTCTGGTATATCTCATCCCCATTCTGATAGGTGATGTTAGTGTGATAATGGGTACGGATTGGTTGAGTTGTTTCGGAGCATTAATCGATTATGAGTGACAACAGGTGTGGGTTTAAACCCAAGTGTAGGTGAACTGACCATTCGGGGCGAAGGAAGGAGAGGCAGCACGACCTTCTGCTCGGCTGCCAGGAACACAGATTCATCTAGCATATGGGCACTTGATTTTGGCGTATTTCGTTGATACTCGGGAGGATAAGAGGATAATTGTAGATGAGGTGCTCGTGGTTCACGAATTCTCCGACGTATTTCCCGAGGACTTACCGGGCGTACCTCCCGAGAGGCAGCTGGAGTTCTGTATTGACTTAGTTCCAGGTGCGGCTCCGATAGCCAAGGTACCGTATCGACTTGCACCTCTGAACATGTATAAGTTGTCCACGCAGCTTCAGGAACTGTTGAACAAAGGGTTCATCAGGCTAGCAGTTTGCCCTTAGGAGCACCGATATTATTTGTCAAGAAGAAGGACGGGTCGTACCGGATGTGCATTGATTATAGGGATCTAAATAAGCTCACAGTGAAGAACAGATATCCACTACCGTGGATTAATGACTTGTTTGATCAGCTGCAAGGAGCCTCTTGGTTCTCTAAGATCGAAATACTACCAGATGAGGGTGAGGGAGGAGGATGTGGGGAAGAAAGCATTCCAAACGAGGTATGGCCATTATGAGTTCGTAGTGATGTCTTTCGGGCTCACTAATGCGCCAACAACTTTCAGGGATCTCATGAAACGGGTATGTAGGCCGATGTTGGATCGGTCGGTTATTGTGTTTATTGACGATACCTTGGTCTACTCAAGGACTATGGAGCAGCACGAGAGTGAGTCACTTGAGGGACGTATTGGAAGGTCTGAGGAGGGAGAGGCTTTATGACAAGTTCTCCAAGTGTGACTTTTAGTTGAAGGGGTCCGGTTATTGGGACATCTCGCTAACCATGAGGGCATTATGATTGATCTTGTTGGATCTATATGCTAAAGAATCATTTTAGAATAACGTCTGCCAATAACATATGATCTTATAGGGTTACACCTTAAGCAAGTTAGCACATATTGAATATTTTTATTAATATGATATTTAATTAGGAGATAATTATTATTTTATGAAAATAATAAATCAAGAGTGTATAAGGTAGTTATTATATCATATAGTATGATTTAATAAGGCATGCACAAGTTTTTGGACACTTTGGTTTCCTCTCAACTTTCTAGTTACATGAGTACATCTAGTTTGGGTAACTAGATTATTTCTCTCTCTTGTTGGCCAATTAGTCAAAGGGATGGGGAGGTTGCTTGCCAACCTACGTCTTACAAAACTCATGCTTCTTAAATGCCATCACTTAGCATTTATTAGAGGTATGTGTCTTAGATCTCATATGTGGGTATATATGAAAGTGTAAGACCAAAAACTAGCTAGTTTTTTCTCTCTGTAACACCCGACTTATTAACAAAACACCCCAAAAAAAAAATTTATCAAACAAAATATTTTACAATCAAACCATAAGTATGGGGTATTAGTTAACACAATACGAGTACAAGTGTATCACGAAGTACAATACATATAAATATTGTACATTCTTCAAGCCGGGTAGTCACTTCACATCCTAAGTCCTCAGTCTCGGACTTTATCTTTCCCTTTGGCGGGATCACGCTCACCTGCAGGGGCATATCAAATAAATTGTGAGCTATAAAGCCCAATGAGTAATCAAATAGACTATAACATGTATAAGAATAAAATTCTCTATACAAAATAAACATGCATTATCTCATAACACAAGATCATGTATGGCTCACGGGTTTGTCCCGCTTTTGCCTAGACTCACGGCTCCGTTCTTCTCATCTCAATGACTCACGGCTTATCCGGTATTGTCTTTTCAAAGTTTGACTCACAGCTCCGTTCTTGTCTATCGTAGACTCACGGCTTATCTGGTATTGTCGTATCATTATTGTTGACTCACAGCTCCGTTCTTGTCTATATCAGACTCACGGCTTATCTGGTATTGTCTTTTATTTCATCATGAAATCTATCAATTTTCGTCCCCAAAATTTATTTACATCTGCAGCTGCTCATTCCATATATATCACATCGGATATAAGTGAGATTACTCACATGAAGGCTTGCTACCACTAGCTTTAGTTGTTTCTCGCCTTGAAATGTATTCCGTAAGATTTTGTCCCGTACCTATAATTCCATTCATTTCACAATGATTATAGGTTAATTTACCATTTCAGTTGGTTCTAATGCACAAGAGTCTAATATAAGACCAATTCCAAGCATTAACCAATGGTATAAAAATTTAATACACTTCCCGAAATACGCGTATTCTACTACAGTACTTTCGGGAGGTCGTATTCGTATTCCGATAATTTTCCATGAAGTTTCACAACATATTAGACATATGTTTAAAATTTCAGGTCAATCGGACAAGTCTAGAACCAAGTCCCAAAATTGAAATTGCTAAAAATCTTAACAAGAGGTTCAAGAAAATGTTGCTGAATTCTGTCGCGACCTCGAGTCGCGAGGACCATGCTGGTCGAGTCGCGAAGGCCACCACCCTCGGGTCGCGACCCACCCTATGGTCAAGTCGCGATCGCTGGGCAGGAATGCAGAAACTCCGATTTTGTGCTAGAAAATCCCATTTTTTCCATTTTTAAGCACTTATTACTCGACTTAATCCCTAGAAAATGTTCCAAGACCAAAACCTTTGACCAATAACAAGTTTTAAACCCTTGGGGAATCAAATTCAAACCCATTTCCACAATTTCCCGTTTTTGCATTTTTGATCCAAAACCGAAATTATCAAAGATTAATCACTTCTATTGATTTGTTTCAGTCAATATAGCATCTAGAACTCATTATAATCCATTAAAATCAAGTTTATCACAAGAACTCTTCATCTAGGGTTCTTGATCAAAATTGCAAATTCTCAAGAATAACAATCTACTTCCATTTTCTTGAATTAAGTCCTTTTTAGCATGACTTACTGGAAGTATTAAGCTACTTATCACATAATTTATGACTGAAATTACAAATTTCAGTTTCCATAAAAATTCATCAAGAACAAACTAGATGAGAACTTGAAATACTTACTTCCAAAGCTTCTAGTTCTTCAATCCAAAGCCTAGAATAAAAATCCAAGCTTCAATCTTCAAGGAATCGCCAAAAATTCTGAGATGATCGCTCAAGAAACCCTCTCCCGTGAACTCTAGAAATCTACACATGTGGGAGAGCTTGTCCCACTATTTATACTTCCAGAAATTGCAGTTTAGTCCCTAGAGTTCTAATTCTTGAACTTTTGCCACAATTAACAAATTTTATGACAAAAAACCAGTTTTTATAACATTTTAAGTCCACAACTCAAAATATCATTACAAGGCAAATCCTTTTCTGTCCAAAAGACCAAATTACCCTTCTAAGGTAAAATGACCAATTTACCCTTTTTATTATAATTACATAATAAATCATGCCTTGGCGTTACAAATTCTCCCCTCCTTCAAGAGATTTCGTCCCCGAAATCATGCAAAGAGTTGAGGGTATTTCTCCCTCATTTGGCTTTCGGTCTCCCACGTCATGTCGGAACCTCTATGATGTCGCCAAAGCACTTTGACCATGCTGATTTTCTTGTTTCGCAGCTGTTTTATCTTTCGGTCTAACACCTTTTCGGGTTGTTCCGGGTATCTCAACTTGGCATCCACTTCAATTTCAGCAAGAGGTACTTGTTGAGATTTATCAAATAAGGTCTTCCTCAAGTGGGACACATGAAATACATCATGTATACCATGAAGTTCATCAGGTAACTCCAATATGTACGCTACGGCTCCAACTCTTTAGGATATACGGAAAGGTCCAATGAAGCGAGGACTCAATTTTCCTTTCTTCCCAAAACGGATTAAGCCTTTCCAAGGGGATACTTTGAGCATTACCATGTCTCCCACTTGGAATTCTATCGGTTTCACCCGTTTGTCTGCATACTGTTTTTGCCGATTCTGAGCTACCTTCAAGTTTTCTCGAATTTGTTTGATATTTTCTTCTGTCTGTGCTACAATTTCGGGTCCAGCCAACGGCTTTTCCCCAACTTCAGTCCAGCAAGTCGGAGTACGACACGGTGCTCCATATAATGCTTCATACGGGGCCATCTGAATGCTGGAATGATAGCTGTTATTGTACGCGAATTCTACCAAAGGCAAATGATCCTCCCAGCTTCCACCAAAGTCTATTATACAGGTTCTCAGCATATCTTGCAAAGTCTGGATAGTTCTTTCACTTTGGCTGTCGGTCTGCGGATGGTATGCAGTACTCATGAGTACTTTTAAACCCAATCGCTTTTGAAGACTTTGCCAAAACCGGGAAGTAAATCTGCTATCTCGATCCGACACGATCGATGTTGGTAAACCGTGTCGACATAACACCTCATCTATGTAGATTTTCGCCAGTTGATCCACCCTATAATTCTCGCTAATCGGTATGAATTGTGCTGATTTTTTCAGTCGATCAACAATCACCCACACCGAATCATGACCTCGCGGTGTCCGCGGCAACTTTGTTACAAAATCCATAGTGATATGGTCCCACTTCTTCTCTGGAATCGGCAATGGTTGGATTTCTCCATACGGTTTCTGATGGTTTGACTTCACTTGTAGACATGTCAAACATCTTTCTACATATCTTCCAACATCTCTTTTCATTCCGGGCCACCAATACAACGGTTTTAACGTCCGGTACATCTTGGTACTACCCGGATGAAATGCATATCGGCTACAATGTGCATCTTCTAGAAGCAAGTTCCGCGCCTCTCCTTGTTTTGGGACCCACACGCGACCTCTGAAGGTTTTCAACTTCTGTGCATTCTCTTCCAGATACTTCAAATACCCAACCATTCGCTCGCTTTTTATATGTTCAGGCTTGCATGCCTCTTCCTGTGCCAAACGAATCAATTCTGGTAACCGGCTTGCTACACCCATACACGCGGATGTAACTTTCAATGGTGCTTCTTTCCGGCTTAGAGCATCTGCCACGACATTTGCCTTGCCAGGGTGGTACCGAATTTCAAAGTCAAAGTCTTTAAGTAGGTCCATCCACCTTTGCTGTCGCATGTTTAGCTCTTTTTGATCAAATAAATACTTCAAACTTTTGTGGTCCGTATAGACAAAAAATTTCACACCATATAAATAGTGTCTCCATAGCTTCAATGCTAGAACCACCGCAGCTAATTCCAGGTCATGAACTGGATACTTCTTCTCAGCGTCTTTTAGTTGGCGGGACGCATAAGCTATTACCCGACCTTTCTACATTAGTACACATCCAAGGCCAACTCTTGAAGTATCGCTGTAGATCACATATTCTTCCCCGCTTTGCGGTAGTGCTAACACTGGTGCTTCGCACAAGGCTTGTTTCAACCTTTGGAAAGCTTCTTGTTGTTTTTCCGCCCACGTGAACTTTTCGCCTTTCTTGGTCAACTTGGTCAACGGGGCAGCTATCGAGGAAAAATTCTCGACAAATCTTCTATAATAGCCTGCCAAACCAAGGAAACTTCGTACTTCAGTTGGACTTCGAGGCGGTTCCCACTTTATCACAGCTTCAATCTTTGATGGATCAACTTTCACCCCTTCAGCATTGATTAAATGGCCAAGAAATTGAACTTCTCTTAGCCAAAATTCACACTTGGAGAATTTAGCATACAGTTTTTCTTGGCGAAGCAACTCCAACACTTGTCGTAGGTGCACTTCATGCTCGGTTTGGCTTCGCGAATACACCAGAATATCATCTATAAATACTATCACCGAGGTATCAAGGAATGGTCGACACACCCGATTCATAAGATCCATGAATACGGCTGGAGCATTGGTTAACCCGAAAGGCATCACCAAAAACTCATAATGACCGTATCGTGTACGAAAAGCTGTCTTTGGAACGTCAGATTCCCGTATCTTCAACTGATGGTAACCCGACCTCAGGTCAATTTTTGAAAAGTAGGATGCTCCTTGTAGCTGGTCGAACAAGTCATCAATTCGTGGGAGCGGATACTTATTCTTCACCGTGATCTTGTTCAATTCCCGATAGTCAATACACATGCGCATTGACCCATCTTTCTTCTTAACAAACAGGATAGGGGCTCCCCAAGGCGATGTACTCGGTCTGATGAAACCCCTGTTTAACAATTCTTCCAGTTGCTTTCGCAGTTCCACCATCTCTGAAGGTGCTAAACGATATGGAGCTCGAGCAACAGGAGCAGCTCCCGGAATCAGTTCAATCGTGAACTCAACCTGTCGATCTGGTGGCAACCCTGGAAGTTCATCTGGAAACACATCTGGGAATTCGTTTACCACGTTTACATTCGCTACTCCCACTTTAACTGGCTTAGCCACCGCTACATAGGCCAAATAAAACATCTCTCCTTTACTAATACAGCTTCGGGATTGAGCAAAGGAGATAACCGGCATTCTTAACCGAGGTCGTTCACCCTGAATCTTCATCCATTCCCCATCCGGTGATAATACTATGATGTTTTTATTTCTACAATCCATGTTGGCATAATTCGTTGCCAACCAATCCATTCCCACGATTACACCAAATTCATTGGTAGTCATCGGCTTCAAATCTATAGGGAAAGTGGTCCCGTAGATTTTAAGCTGACAATCTTCCAGGTGTTCGGAAACCCAAACGTATCTACCGTCCGCTATTGCCACTTCCAAGCTTTCCTCCATTGGGGTTAATGGTACATTCAGGCGGGACAACAAGGACTCCGATACAAAACAGTGTGTAGCCCCTGGATCAAATATAACATATACAGGTATGGAGTTGAGAGTGAAGATACCTGTAACCACATCTGTCTTCTCACGGGCTTCCTCAACGGTCATTTGGAAAGCTCGCGAGGCTACCGGTCTTCCTTGGTTCTTCACTTCCTCTTTCTTTCCACCCTGCTCAATTCTGGATCTATCACTGAAGGCTCCAGATTTCAACTCGGGACAGTTCAGACGAATGTGATCCGTAGCTCCACATTGGTAACACCTACGCTCCGCACGACATTCCCATGTAGTGTGACCCGTTTTTCCACAATTTAGGCAGCTAACTGATGCAGTATCAATCCGACAGCTCCCTGTGTGTCTTTTTCTACACTTTTCACACCACTTTCCTTCGTCTTTCTGACCTTTACCCTTAGAACCAGTTTGTTGCGACTTTTTCTGAGGCGTCCAACCCTGGTCTTCCGCCTTTCTTTTTGTTTCAACGGCTTTCTTTTCGTCTTCTTGTCGCTTCAACTCTGTCTCCCTTTCTGTGGCTCGATCCACCACTTGCCTGAAAGTAGACAGTTTCAGTGGTTGTACAATTTCTCTGATTCGGGTCGTCAGCCCCCAAACATACTTATCAATCTTCCTCTTTTCGGTATTGACATGGTGTTCTGCAAATCTCGCTTTCTCCAGAAAGCTCAAAGTGTACTCTTGAACGGACTGGGAACCTTGTTCCATGTGCAAAAATTCGTCCTCCAACTTCTTTATAGCTACTTCTAAGCAGTATTCTTCATTGAACTTAGCCTTGAATTGTTCCCAAGGTACCGATTGGGATGAATCAAGATCCAATGATTTGTAGTAAATTTGCCACCAATGTAATGCATTGCTTGTGAGTTGATTTGTGGCAAATTCTACCTTGTCCTCATCCGCACATTTGCTAACCCGAAATACCTTCTCAATATGCATTATCCACTCCATAGCTTGGACTGGATTATCTGTACCTGAAAACTCTTTTGGCTTACAACCAAGGAAAGCTTTGTAAGTACATCCGACTTTCTTGATAGAAGCTTCCCCGCCTTGAGTTTCTTTTATTGCCCGAGCACGACTTTCTCCCTGGCTTTCATCTTCCGGCTGCCTGTCATGAATACTTTTTGCAGCCTCTTCACTAGGATTAGGATTGGCACTCGGGTTAGGATTGCCACTCGGGTTGGGGTTATTCGTTAACGTAGGCATCATTTGCCTAACCACTTCTTCCATTATGGCCCGAATATCTGGTGGATTTTCTCCCACGGGTTCCCTTGCTGGTGCTCTTGCTCTTCGTCCCACAAAGCCGCGTGACCGGGCTGGTCCACTTCTTGAGGTTCCACACGAATTTGCACCAGTGGGATTACTCCTTGTATTTCTCATACTTCAAAATTCAGCAAACCGTTAGATTACATATATAATAACAAACTTATATATATCTAACGGTCCATTTTTTGTTTTTCTCTCAAGGTTTAAGTCCAGGAATCTAATCTAAGACACCTAGTTCACTCAAACCACGGCTCTGATACCAACTTGTAACACCCGACTTATTAACAAAACACCCCAAAAAAAAATTTTATCAAACAAAATATTTTACAATCAAACCATAAGTATGGGGTATTAGTTAACACAATACGAGTACAAGTGTATCACGAAGTACAATACATATAAATATTGTACATTCTTCAAGCCGGGTAGTCACTTCACATCCTAAGTCCTCAGTCTCGGACTTTATCTTTCCCTTTGGCGGGATCACGCTCACCTGCAGGGACATATCAAATAAATTGTGAGCTATAAAGCCCAATGAGTAATCAAATAGACTATAACATGTATAAGAATAAAATTCTCTATACAAAATAAACATGCATTATCTGTTGGAAATCATGGTTCATGTAATTAGTTTCAAAACAAGAGTTTGCAACGGAAGCATAAAATCATGAACACAAATTCCATTTTCAAGAGGATCATGCTACATGCATGTAGAGATAAGATGAAGAACAAACATAGTTTAAGTTCAAGATCATAACCTTTGTTCTTGGGTTTGGTTTGGATGATTTTGATAGCTAGGAATCAAATTAGAATCCCTCTATAGTTGATCCACCACAAGCTTGAACACCCTTGAATGCTAGTTCCACAACTTGCAAGATATGACTCCTTTTCTTATGAAACCAAAAACCAATTTTTTCTAAGAACTTAAGGAGAGTTTTAGGCTGATTTCTTGAAGCAAGAATGATGTAAAAACTCCCTCAAAATCGTGGCCAACATATACCACACAAAGGAAAAGAAAAGCACATGCAACTAGCTTAAAAGAAAGTCCCATTTGATTTCTATAATCAAAAGCTAGAAGACACAAAGCATCTTCCTTTTCTTTTAAGTTCTTAATGCATTCTTTTCCTTCCAATATGGCTGATTTTATGATGACAAATGAAGTGCTAGTGAGTTGTTATTATTTATAAAACTTAGATAATAAAAGCTTATAAATAATACATCTTCTTATTTCTTAAATGGGATAACATTTAACCCATAATCATATACATAAATAAACCATCTAAATATACAATCTTAATTGTATAATTATATATATACATATATATATATATATATATATATATATATATATATATATATATATATATATATATATATATATATATATATATATATATATATATATATATAACAATATATATATATATATATATATATTATTTAATTTACCAATTAAATTAAATAAAAGGCTTACTTATAAATCAATTAAATCGTTTAACAATTTAAACAATTTAATTGTTACACTTAATTAATTCATTACATATGAATTATTAATCAACCTTTAATTTTGTAGTTATTATTATTTACCTCAAATAATAATAACCTACAAGATTAAATTGCAAGTTTAGTATCATTTGATGTTAAATCAAATTTAACGTTCTAAATGATCAATTGGTGTCAAACTTGTTGTTGGTGTGACCCTATAGGATCATGTATTATTAGTAATATCATTTTATGATCATCCTTGGGCATATAGAACTAACAATCTCCCACTTGCACAAGGTTGCATCACAGAATGATATAGACAGTGGTAAACGTCTAGCAACATTTTACTGCCCCCAATAACACATGACATTGTGCCATTCAACAACATTCAATTCTTCAGAAAACACGAGGCTCTAATTGATGTATTAGGTTATCTATCAATTATCCCTTTGTCACAGACATCATGTTGAACATGAGACATGGATCTTAATCATTCTCATTTTATGTTCAACTTTCAAACAGGCGCCTTAGATGTCTAACTCTCAACACATAAGAGGAACAAATCCCGTCTTGACTACATACGCCCCTCATATAGTTAGTACTATGCATGAGTATGGCCTTTATGGTTGTCTGTATTTCAAGAACAACAGTAAACCATATCAAAGCATAGTACACTCTACACTTGAGTCCCAAATATGTATCTCAGGTCAAAGGATACAATGATAATACCTTTATTCAAGAATCACTTATGATGATGATCCATGGAGTGATCTTGAAACGGGTCAAGTCCAATACTTGTTCACTGACAAGTACCTATGAATTTGGTTGCAACCTTTTGCTACTTTTACCCATAAAAGTCAACCAATCCAATTCATATTAGTCTTACTTCATAATTTCTCCCACAATTATGATCGACTATGGACGTTTAGAATAACTAAATTATTCAAGGATTAAACATGCTAATAAAACACAATAATTATGAATGAAACATCACGTCACATATATTACATAATTCTTGTCGTTTACATAAGTTCATATTCATAAAACATTAAACACAAATCAAATCCATTCATTAGAAAAACAGAGTCCTATACCCTTAGCATGACTTTCATGCTTAGTTTGGGGTAAAGGTTTCGTGAATGGGTCTGCCAAATTTTGATCTGTATGAACCTTGTGAATACTTATTTCACCATTCTTAACTTCATGTCTAATGTAGTTATACCTTCGGTGAATGTGTTTGGTTTTTTGATGCAATCTAGGTTCCTTTGCTTGAGCTATAGCACCTAGATTGTCACAGAAGATTTCTATAGGGTCCCGAATGGAAGGAACAACCCCTAAATCTTCTATGAACTTTCTCATCCAGACAGCTTCTTGAGCAGCTTCTGAAGCAGCAACATATTCTGATTCTGTAGTGGATTGTGCAATCACTTCTTGTTTGGAACTCTTCCAAGACACGACTCCTCCATTTAAAATAAAGACATACCCAGATTGAGATTTCGAATCATCCCTATCTGTTTGGAAGCTTGCGTCAGTGTAACCCTTTACCTTTAAGCTTTCTTCCAAACCGCCGTAAACTAAGAACATATCTTTAGTTCTTCTCAAGTACTTAAGAATGTTCTTTACAGCAGTCCAGTGGGCTTCACCTGGGTTCTGTTGATACCTACTAGTCATACTTAAGGCACATGAGACGTCGGGCCTAGTGCATAACATGGCATACATGATGGACCCAATTGCCGAAGCATATGGGACATGTTTCATCCTTTCAAGTTCAGTCCTAGTGTTTGGGCACTGAGACTTGCTTAGGATGGTGCCATGCGGCATTGGCAAGAATCCTCTTTTGGAGTCTTGCATCTTGAACCTTTTCAAGATTTTATCAATATATACACTTTGGCTAAGACCAATAAGTCTCTTAGATCTATCTCTATAGATCTTTATGCCTAATACATAAGCAGCTTCCCCTAGATCCTTCATTGAGAAACAACTCTCAAGGAACGCTTTGACACCTTTTAAGGTTGGGATGTCATTTCCAAATAAAAGTATGTCATCTACATACAATACTAGGATTATGACAATGCTCCCACTAGCTTTCTTGTAAACACAGGAGTCATCCTCATTTTTGATGAATCCAAAACTCGTAATCTTTTCATCAAAACGGATGTTCCATGTTCGAGACGCTTGCTTTAATCCATAGATAGATCTTTTAAGCTTGCACACTTTGTTTGGATGCTTTGGATCGACAAAACCTTCAGGTTGATCCATATAGACATCTTCCAATAAGTATCCATTAAGGAAAGCGGTCTTGACATCCATTTGCCATATCTCATAATCATAGTACGCGGTTATGGCAAAAAGTATCCTAATCGACTTGATCATTGCCACTGGAGAAAAGGTCTCATCATAGTCAATACCATGAGTCTATGAGTATCCTTTAGTGACAAGTCTAGCCTTAAAAGTGTGAACATTTCCATCCACGTCGATTTTCTTCTTGAAAACCCATTTGTTCCCAACAGTCTTACAATTGGTGGGAAGATTAACCAAGTTCCAAACTTGATTATCGTGCATGGATTGCATCTCAGTGTTCATGGCCTCAAGCCATTTATCAGATTCAGGATCTGATATTGCACTCTGATAGTTGACGGGTTCATCAGAATCTATCGTATAACATTCCTCTTCCATCAAAAGGTAACCATACCTTTCTGGTTCAATTCGAACCCTACCAGATTTGCGAACACCTTGTGTTACAATTTGTTCCTGATCAACCATTTGTTCAGGTTCAACAATTTCTTGTTGAATGCTAGATTCAACTTCTTGTGTATCAGGTTGTGGTTCCTGAAGTTCCTCAAGTTCCACAAACCTCCCACTAGCCTCTTCCGTCAGAAACTTGTTTTCTAGGAATTCAGCTTTTCGAGAAATAAATATCTTATTCTCGATGGGATTGTAGAAATAGTATCCAAGACAATCTTTCGGATACCCTACAAAGATACATTTAGTTGAACGGGGTTCTAATTTGTTTGAAGCTTCTTGTCTAACATAAGCTTCACAACCCCATACCTTGAGATAGGATAAAGATGGAACCCTTCCATGCCATATCTCATAAGGCGTTTTATCTACCTTCTTAGTAGGTGCCATGTTTAGGAGACGAGCAGCTGTTTGTAAAGCATAACCCCAAAAAGATAAAGGTAGAGTACTTCTACTCATCATGGATCGAACCATATCCAATAGTGTTCGGTTCCGCCTCTCAGACACACCATTATGTTGTGGTGTTCCAGGTGGAGTAAGTTGTGAAACAATTCCACAAGTCTTACAATGATCCATAAAGTTTGTACTTAAGTACTCACCTCCTCTATCAGAACGAAGAACTTTAATTGTTTTGTTGAGTTGATTTTCCACTTCACTTTGAAACGTTTTGAACATTTCAAACGCCTCATGTTTATGTTTAATTAAATAAACATATCCAAAACGACTAAAGTCGTCAGTGAAGGTGATGAAATATCTTTCACCATATCTAGTCATTGGCTTGAAAGGACCACATACATCCGTATATATGATTCCTAACAAGTCCTTTGCTCTCTCATTGGTTCCGGAGAAAGGAGCTTTAGTCATCTTGCCACATTCGAAGCACGCGTCTTCTTTGGCAACTTTTGCCTTCTTCTTGGGCGGACGGGATGATTGGACAACTTTCTTGCCCTTTCCTTTGACAACCTTTGCCTTTCCCTTTCCCTTGGAGTTGTTGGGGTGTTCGGGTCTAGTTCTCTTTGTGCCACCTTCCTTGATCATGAGAACTTGAGTGGTTTTCTTAGGCAGATTCTTTTCCGCGGTAATTAGCATCCCATGTAATTCTGGGATAGTCTTGTTTAAACCATTCATGTTAAAATTCATGACAAAAGGATCAAAGGACTTTGTCAAGGAGTTAAGGATCATATCCGTTGCTAGCTCTTCGGGCATCACAACTCCAAGACGTGCCAAATGATCAATGTGACTCTTCATTTTGAGCACATAAGAGCTTACCGACTGCCCATCCTCCATCTTGCAAGCATGGAAAGCCCGAACAGTTTCGAACCTTTCCGTTCTTGCAAGTTGTTGGAACATTTCCTTTAGTTGATGAATCATGTCATAGGCTGAATGATTCTCCAAATCCTTCTGAAGGTCAGGAATCATGGTTGCCAACATGAGGCATGATGCATCGATGGAATCATCCATCTTTTTAAGCCATGCATCGTGTGCGGGCTTAGGAATGGCAGGGGGCTCTTCTGGAAGTGGTTCATTGAGAACATATTCTTTCTTTTCTTGTTTGAGAACAATTCTCACACTACGGTGCCAATCCAAGAAGTTGGTATGGTTAAGTTTTTCTCCTTCAAGGATAGACCGTAGTGAGGTTTTGTTAGGAGCCGAGTGTGTGTTTTTTGGTGCCATCTACAAAAGTTTAACAAGGTTCTATTTAGTAAATTATGATATTAAGTCCTTAATAATTAATACCCTTTCTTGTTTCATAAACTTTAATTAATTAAGGTCTAGAATCCAAGTTGCATCACGAATAAGTGGTTAGGTATCCTTTATCCCGCCTATTCGAATCAACAAGGTAGGTAACGGTTTACCAATTATATCCAAATATAATTTCTAGAGTTATGGGATCCCATTATAACATTTATAAGTTTGGCATGTTTGATCCCATCTATGCCTTGGATTTCTAATGCTTAGGTGACCTTTATCACAAGAGATTTCCAAACGAATCATCCTACTTAAACGGACGTGTAGTTTTGTCAACTATTGATGGTTAGGTGTCCTTTATCCCATCAATATTGCAAAACTACTTCTTGTATCACAAGAAGACTCCAAGTGGTTAGGTATCCTTTATCCCACAAGGAAATACAAGTGATACATGAGTGTCTTTAAGAGGGACGGCATTGATTCGTATTTCATAAGGGATTTGAATGTTTTACAATTCTAATTTTGAAAAACATATGGTATCATGTAGATTGCATGCATCCAATGAACATGGTACCATTAAATCTTATTTTGTTAATTGGTTCCTTAATCATAAAATCTCCATTTTATTGATTCTTTGTTTGTGGTCAAGATTACAATTAATATCCAATATTAAGTTTGAGTTTGATCACATATATTAGAACCAATTTATAATCCTAAATAATTACCATTATTACTTAGGGTTGGAGTTTGTAAGAGTTCATAAAATCTCCATTTTATTTCTTGTTTCAATCATTTTCAAAACTTGACTTAATAGGTTTTATAACAAAACCCATTTTAATAAAACCAATTTTATCACATCTTATGTTTTAAATGTCAACTTTTGAGAAATACAAACTCCTTGATGATTATGTTTAATTATCTAGGTTGTCTAGCATGCAAAATCTTATTTTCATCCACAACATAACATAATAAAACATTCAAACATCACAAGCATGCATGGGTGCATAAACACAAGCCAACTAGTTTGATATTTCATGTGAGCCATACATGAAATATCAAGTCCAAACCTAGGGACAAAAAGGTGACAAAAACTCAACCAAATGATCTTCGATTTGGCTATAATTTTTCCAAGCTTCTTATATCACCAAATGACACTTGAACCACCATTTCTTGACATCATGGAGTGAGATGTGATTTTTCTTCTGGCCCCTCAAAACTTGCGAAATTCAGGGCAGCAGGAAGAAAATTTTTGTGGTTTTTGTTGCATTTTTCAATTCATTCTTGGCTATATTGATGCTAATACTTGTTGAAACTTAATGTATATACTAGATATTAAAGTTACCAACAAGTATATCACCAAATGACCAAGATATGAATTTATAAAACACTTCCAAAACATTTTTAAAATCTGGACAGCAGCTCTTCAGAAAGTGCTGCTGTTGGGTGCAATCTTTTCTTACTTCCTTCTCTTGTTACATTTTGTGAATGAAATAAAATACAACTATTCTAACAATTACAAAATGAATAAAAGAAGTAAATAACTAATTATTATTACAAACCATTTGAATAAAAGAATAGATTACAACCAAATCGAATACAAACACAAAACATGCATCATATGGTCCTTGGCTTGTTTATGCATCATTTTATCACATAAAATCATAAGAAAATCAACACTTTGTTTTTCTAAGGCAACAATTTATGTAACCAAAAGCATGCATACATAAGATATAGTTGGTTACATAAAATCATAGATAATATACTTGCATGTTGCCAAAGAAGCCATGCATGAAACTTTCATTTAAGAAGTTGAACATTCATGGCTTCCAAAAACCAAGTTTATCCAAATAAACTTATTATCTAAACATGCAATATAGCCATGGCTCTGATACCAATTATTGGAAATCATGGTTCATGTAATTAGTTTCAAAACAAGAGTTTGCAACGGAAGCATAAAATCATGAACACAAATTCAATTTTCAAGAGGATCATGCTACATGCATGTAGAGATAAGATGAAGAACAAACATAGTTTAAGTTCAAGATCATAACCTTTGTTCTTGGGTTTGGTTTGGATGATTTTGATAGCTAGGAATCAAATTAGAATCCCTCTATAGTTGATCCACCACAAGCTTGAACACCCTTGAATGCTAGTTCCACAACTTGCAAGACATGACTCCTTTTCTTATGAAACCAAAAACCAATTTTTTCTAAGAACTTAAGGAGAGTTTTAGGCTGATTTCTTGAAGCAAGAATGATGTAAAAACTCCCTCAAAATCGTGGCCAACATATACCATACAAAGGAAAAGAAAAGCACATGCAACTAGCTTAAAAGAAAGTCCCATTTTATATAATCAAAAGCTAGAAGACACAAAGCATCTTCCTTTTCTTTTAAGTTCTTAATGCATTCTTTTCCTTCCAATATGGCTGATTTTATGATGACAAATGAAGTGCTAGTGAGTTGTTATTATTTATAAAACTTAGATAATAAAAGCTTATAAATAATACATCTTCTTATTTCTTAAATGGGATAACATTTAACCCATAATCATATACATAAATAAACCATCTAAATATACAATCTTAATTGTATAATTATATATATACATATATATATATATATATATATATATCTATACCATTTATAAAGCATATATAAAATACAAACAATTAATGCATAATGTCTTAATTTTAAGACATTTAGTACAACTCTTCAATGCCTAGAAGATATCTCTTGAACACGGAGGAAGTTTTGCACCATTAGATCACCTTGGAACAATCCAAACCATTGAACTTTGGTTATCCTAATAAATCAAAAGCAACCAATCAAATGAGAGCACACCATACTATTTAAGGCAGCCTCACCTAGCTAATATTTTACAATTCAAATTTTGAAATGCTCTCTTATCTACACAATCTCTTGCCAAAATATTCATCGAATTCTTCGTCCAATCTCCCGTCATTTAATTTTCCTGAACACAGCCTTCTGCCCTTACTTTTGCACCATCGTTTCTTCTTCATTGTTGTTATTTGAAATCCTAGATTATTTGATCTTCCAATTTGTTTTTTCAAATTGAGTCTAAAACACCTGCAATACCAAGAAGACACTAATTCAAACACTTATTTCGAATTTTCTTACAGATCTCGTGCAAGAATGTTTTCGTTTATAGTGTTTATTTCATATTTTTAAACTGTTAAATTAATGTTTTATTTAATCGAAGATTATTTTGCTTTATACAGGGGTTTCCAAGCAGATTATATGGAGAAAAAAGCTGAGTTTCAAACCACCATCAAGAACACAGAAAATCCGAAGTCCTCATCTTTTTTCCTACAAAAATTTTCCCAAAAAACTTATTTTACTAAAACAAAATTAGAACTGATTTTAATATCAACAAAACAAATGGAGCGTGTAGGTCTAAGAACAAAACCCCGATAGATCAGTGGAACAATTTTAGGAAAATAGAACAAAACTCTGATATAAAACTCTTAGCGCAAATCAAAACTCAAGCAAATTGAAAATTATCAGAAAACCGATTTGGGTGTGGATCGATTTCAGAAAAAACTCGCTCAATTAGAACGTCAATTTCAGAAAAGAATTTCACAAAAGTGTCGATGATCAATCGGAACTAAACCCGAAAGATGAATAAGAACCACAATTTCAGAAAAATAAACTTACTAGAACATTTGAATCGGTGGTGTCGTTTGATTTGATTAATCGCTTGAATCGTCTAAAAAATTCTGATGTTCATGGTAACATGCTCCGTCGGCATGAACACGTAGTAGGTTCCGTTGTTGACATAATAAAAAACGATTGTTGAGCTATGTTTATTTCAAGTTTCCTTCAGATGCGACGATAGAGGATTTGCAACGGTGGGGTATCAGAAGTGATCCATGGAGTCGGGAGGAGAAAGAATCAGATCGTGCTTCCCGTCGTAACCGGTGGTATCAGATCGGAGAAGACGGAGGGGGTGTGCGAACAGCTTCAATCAGTTTCATGGAGGTCGAAAGCTTGAATCAGTTCTCACAGTCTGGTAGATCGTAGGCGTGTGACGGGGTGGTCTGTCAGAGGCTTTGGTCGGAGAACTGATGCGTACTCTGTGGAGGCGGGAGGAGAACCGGAGAAGGAGATGTTCACCGGGAACAAATCGAAGTAGCTGGAAAGATCCGTTGATTTGGAGACTGTAATGTGAGGAGATGGAGGCTTGGCAGATCGGAGGTAGCGAACGGAGGTGAAGCTTGGCAGATCGAAGGAGATGGTCGGAAAACCATAGGCGGGATCTAAGGAGGTTGGAGACGGAGGTGTAGCGGCTGGGTGAAACAAATGATTTTAGGGTTGGGTTGTGTTTCTGTATTAGGAGGTGTAGCGGCTGTATTATTTTTTACTAAATACATCACCGCACTTTAATTTAAACCAAAACAACATACATAAACAACGTAGTTTTAAAGTATATCTTATTGAAAAATAAATAATCGTAGAATGTTAACTATCCGTTAAAGGCAATTATTCATTGCCTTCCGTCCGACTCTTATGCATTATGTAGGTTTTTGTTTTGAAGCTTAAATTATAAAAACAAACGAGCGCGGAGCTGGCCAAGAGTACAAGCAAAACATTACGTATATTGTGTATGTAGGTACATTGCGTGTTCTTTATTTCATGTAGATTTTTTTTTTTTTTGAACGGCAAATCTATCCTACTCCTACTCCTAAACTACTCATTGTTATGTTAATGCCAGGGTTTGAACCCATGACATCCTTGTTAGTATATCACCTCATGTAGATATGACATACTTCCTTAAACCCCCCCCCCCCCGTACGGCAAATCTGAAACCCAAAACGTAACTCGTAGTCGCCAAAACGAAACAATATGCTACCGCTGCATTGCGCGGGTACGCAGCTATTATATATATATATATATATATATATATATATATATATATATATATATATATATATATATATATATATATATATATATATATATATATATATATATTAGTTGTAACACCCGTGTATTACACGGGATGACATAAATAAAACGTATTTAACGAAAATATAAATATTAATTATTTTAAAAACCAAATTTTCATAAGATATGAGAAATATGGTGAAACAACAATTCGAATTCTCATACCCGTAATTTTAGATATTAAAAACAACAATTCAAATTCTCATACCTTAATTTTTGTAAGTCTAATAGATTCTAATAAATTCAAAATTCGTAATTTTAGTAATTCAATAAATTGTAATAAATTTGAAAAGAAACTGAAACTTTTATACTAATCGTAACTGAAAGAGTAAATCAAGCCAGCACATAATGCATAACAAACTGAAACCGATCTTTTTGGAGTCACCCTTAACTGTCAAACAAATTATTATTTTTTTAAGAATTTCAAAACTATGAGAAAATGACATGTGGCCAAATCAATGTCGTGATGACAAGTGTCCTCTAGATCTTTATTTATTAGGATAAGATAAGATTCAAGTTTATATATTAATCTTCTATATCGTATCATATTCTCCGTTATTCAACTTCTGAATAAGAACTTAAGTTATGCTAATAACATAAAAATATTTGTTATACATTATTAAAAAACACACCCATATTTTTAAAAGCAACAATTAATAATTTTATAAAAATGATTTAAAACAAAGTTTTGAATTTTTTCCAATATACATACGCATTTGGTTTGCTATGCAAATGCATATAAAAAGTTATTTTTTATATTAATGTGATTATTGATATATTTATTTTTTGTCATCAATATAAACTATATATTTATTTAAAATGTAAATGGTGAAATATTTAAAAAGTAACTCTACATATGTGGCTACATAAATAAAGGTTCCTAATATATTGCTTTAGTTATGAATTATTGAATACATACATTAAATACATTCAATTCAAACATTTTTTAAAAAAAATTCAAAATTATGAGAAAATAATATGTGGCAAAATCAAGGAGGAGATGACATGTGGCTTTGAGTTACTTATTTATTAGGATAGGATATCTATATATATATATATATATATATATATATATATATATATATATATATATATATATATATATATATATATATATATATATATATATATATATATATAGATGACAGTTTTATATTTCAAAAAGTTAAAAGTATTATCACCCGTAAAAAAATATGGGTCCAAGTTACATCTACCATGTTGTTTGTGTAAAGTGATTCATTATTATCGCGATATTGTACCCTTACATTTATTTTAGAGGCGAAGAAGTTCATATCATGTGTGATTGATTCTTCAAAATTCATTGTAAATCTAGCTCTAGATAGGTTAATATCTACATTGATTTTTTACTTTTTTTAGAATATATCCAAAAGAACTATTCCTGATTTTATAAGGATTGATATTATTTCTGTTTTGCTCAAATAAGTTGAACAAATTGTTTACAAGTTCCTGCTACGGTAAAATCAGAAAACCATCTACCTGATTTTTAAAATAGTAAAGAATATCCCTATAACTTGCGATTGTCGCGTAAAGAAAGCTAATCGGTGAACCTAGCTCCCCCCCTCCCGGGGGCAAATCTGAAACCCAAAACCTAACTCGTAGTTGCCGAAACGAAACAATATGCTTCCGCCGCATTGCGCGGGTACGCAGCTAGTATATATATATATATATATATATATATATATATATATATATATATATATATATATAACAATATATATATATATATATTTTATTTAATTTACCAATTAAATTAAATAAAAGGCTTACTTATAAATCAATTAAATCGTTTAACAATTTAAACAATTTAATTGTTACACTTAATTAATTCATCACATATGAATTATTAATCAACCTTTAATTTTGTAGTTATTATTATTTACCTCAAATAATAATAACCTACAAGATTAAATTGCAAGTTTAGTATCATTTGATGTTAAATCAAATTTAACGTTCTAAATGATCAATTGGTGTCAAACTTGTTGTTGGTGTGACCCTATAGGATCATGTATTATTAGTAATATCATTTTATGATCATCCTTGGGCATATAGAACTAACATTATCTCATAACACAAGATCATGTATGGCTCACGGGTTTGTCCCGCTTTTGCCTAGACTCACGGCTCCGTTCTTGTCATCTCAATGACTCACGGCTTATCCGGTATTGTCTTTTCAAAGTTTGACTCACAGCTCCGTTCTTGTCTATCGTAGACTCACGGCTTATCTGGTATTGTCGTATCATTATTGTTGACTCACAGCTCCGTTCTTGTCTATATCAGACTCACGGCTTATCTGGTATTGTCTTTTATTTCATCATGAAATCTATCAATTTTCGTCCCCAAAATTTATTTACATCTGCAGCTGCTCATTCCATATATATCACATCGGATATAAGTGAGATTACTCACCTGAAGATTTGCTACCACTAGCTTTAGTTGTTTCTCGCCTTGAAATGTATTCTGTAAGATTTTGTCCCGTACCTATAATTCCATTCATTTCACAATGATTATAGGTTAATTTACCATTTCAGTTGGTTCTAACGCACAAGAGTCTAATATAAGACCAATTCCAAGCATTAACCATTGGTATAAAAATTTAATACACTTCCCGAAATACGCGTATTCTACTACAGTACTTTCGGGAGGTCGTATTCGTATTCCGATAATTTTCCATGAAGTTTCACAACATATTAGTACTATGTTTAAAATTTCAGGTCAATCGGACAAGTCTAGAACCAACTCCCAAAATTGAAATTGCTAAAAATCTTAACAGGAGGTTCAAGAAAATGTTGCTGAATTCTGTCGCGACCTCGAGTCGCGAGGACCATGCTGGTCGAGTCGCGAAGGCCACCACCCTCGGGTCGCGACCCACCCTATGGTCAAGTCGCGATCGCTGGGCAGAAATGCAGAAACTCCGATTTTGTGCTAGAAAATCCCATTTTTCCATTTTTAAGCACTCTTATTACTCGACTTAATCCCTAGAAAATGTTCCAAGACCAAAACCTTTGACCAATAACAAGTTTTAAACCCTTGGGGAATCAAATTCAAACCCATTTCCACAATTTCCCGTTTTTGCATTTTTGATCCAAAACCGAAATTATCAAAGATTAATCACTTCTATTGATTTGTTTCAGTCAATATAGCATCTAGAACTCATTATAATCCATTAGAATCAAGTTTATCACAAGAACTCTTCATCTAGGGTTCTTGATCAAAATTGCAAATTCTCAAGAATAACAATCTACTTCCATTTTCTTGAATTAAGTCCTTTTTAGCATGACTTACTGGAAGTATTAAGCTACTTATCACATAATTTATGACTGAAATTACAAATTTCAGTTTCCATAAAAATTCATCAAGAACAAACTAGATGAGAACTTGAAATACTTACTTCCAAAGCTTCTAGTTCTTCAATCCAAAGCCTAGAATAAAAATCCAAGCTTCAATATTCAAGGAATCACCAAAAATTCTGAGATGATCGCTCAAGAAACCCTCTCCCGTGAACTCTAGAAATCTGCACATATGGGAGAGCTTGTCCCACTATTTATACTTCCAGAAATTGCAGTTTAGTCCCTAGAGTTCTAATTCTTGAACTTTTGCCACAATTAACAAATTTTATGACAAAAAACCAGTTTTTATAACATTTTAAGTCCACAACTCAAAATATCATTACAAGGCAAATCATTTTCTGTCCAAAAGACCAAATTACCCTTCTAAGGTAAAATGACCAATTTACCCTTTTTATTATAATTACATAATAAATCATGTCTTGGCGTTACACTCTCCATGTGAAATAGTCGTTTACATAGACTCATGATGCAAGATGGCGCATAAGCTTTTAGCATTGGAGTGTTTTGAAGTTCTTTCCTTGGTCTGCATTCAGTGAAAGGAGTGAAGCGCTGGAAAGCGGAGAAATGAAAGGCATTTTTATTTGAGAGAGCTATGCTTAGGTCTTGCAGCATCTTTTTGATAAAGACAGCATTAGACCTTCATGGACTGAGACCGTGGAAGCTCCGTTAGCACCTTAAGGTTGATCATACATTGCATTAATAACATCTATCATGAAGCTTATTATGATAAAATATTTAATTTTGATAAATGTTTTATATGTTTAATATGTCTAAAACATAGTTACCTTATTAGCATAATGATTTGTTATGGTTATGATGTTTTACTATGGTTTATGTTTGATATAAAGTTGTAACACCCAAACTTCGACAATTGCTTTTGGGACCAAAATGTTTTTGTTGTACCATATATTTGTAAAATATGACTTAAAGTCATGTAATTTTTGGAATACAATAGTAATTTAAAGCTTGGAAAAACCAGGGTGTTACATATTGATATCAGAGCCATTTTTTAGTGAATTAGGATTAGATTTCCACTCCTAACCATAATTTTTAAAGAATAGAAAGAACAAAGTGTTTAGGACCACTATTAGTAACAATGTTAGGTCATATAATATTACAATATCCTCTGTTACATAAAGAGAATACAGTCGTTTATAGTATGACAATATCCTCTATTAGTTAAAGAAAATACAATAAGATTACATTAAGATAATACCCACAATCATTATAGTAATATTATAGGATGATAATACCCCCCGTCAGACATAGAGAATATCATCTAATACCATCTCTCAAATAACACTATCTCTATACAAAGTGAATACAATTATATTATATTAAGATAAACCACTTTGTATTTATCCGGTAAAAACGGGCATGGCTTTATCGTTAACGAGCCAATAATATACTAATATTTTTGAAGATCGTCAACAAATATACAAGGTTACCTGCTAAAATCTCAAGTGTGTCAACTATTGCAGTTTCTTGACCTTTTCTGTAAACAATTGTCGGTATTTTGTCATTTTATATTCAAAATAGTTTAAAAGCATGGGTTATCGTTAATAACCCTAGAATGTAGAAACTCTGCTAAAGATTTCTCTAGATTATTTATGTGATGAATTTTGAGAATTAAAGAATATTCGATTCATAGAAGGTCCAACACTAGAAAACCGAGAAGAATATTCAATTTGGACAACAAGGCCCAAGACTAGTAAACCAAGGTAGGTTCATGACTAGAAAAATGGGTGCATAGTAACTTGAGTTTACACGTTTGATTGTGTTTTCATAACATGTTATGACATTGTGTGATCATATTGGTACACAATTTTATGTTTTAACATATGAATTGATAATTGTTCGTTGTTGTGTGGGTATTGGCAATGGTTTGTTGGCATGGCATAATTGTCCTTATACCTGTCTTGATCATATTGAAATGTCTTGTACTCTCTTTACCGGACATAATGTATATTATAAGGAATATTGATTGTAAAAGGTCGCATATTTCCCATCATAGACATAGTGTAGGAATATAATTGTGAATGAGCCTTGGCGAGTCATGGCGTTTTTCAAGGCGTGATGTAAGGCGGTAATTTTATATGAATGTATAATTATATTATATGTAAATATAGATTTATATCACACATATCATGTTTTAGAGGTGTTTTATCAATAACTAATAACCAAAAGTTAACTAAAACTCAAATGTTTTATGCCCAATCAAGAAATGCAACAAAAAGAAGAAAAAACTGGCCGCAAATAGTAAAAACTCGCGCCTTGGCACGCCTTGGCTTGCCTTATCCCGCACCACGCCTAGCAGCGCCACCATGAGGGATTTCGGGACGGCAGAGTCGCGCCACATGCCATGGCACGCCTTGACGCGTGTCATGGCGCGCCTTTTAGAACACTGCTAAATAACAAGCTTCTCGGATTAATATTTTATTTCTCTATCCATTTACTTTTAAGCACAAACAGCTTTAGGTTCATATTAGTATTTTCGATTTAGTATTTTCTTCAAAAAAAATATTGTTTGCAATTGTCACTCATCGGTTCTCCGGCATGCGAGTTCATTCAGTATCGAAGTCTAGACATCTCTATTTCTCGATGCACCTCTGCATAACACAAATCCCGGATCATCACCTTCTTCATGTGCACAACAATTTACAAGGATGTTCCTTGTTTCCCAGTGGTTGAAATGTATAGATTAGAAAATATTGTACATGTATACTTGGCTTTCAATTTTTTTATTTAATCTTATGCTTCAAAAACTTTTAACAATTAAAATTTTGGATTGTAATACTTGTTTATTTTATTTCGAGGTCTTAAAATATAAAAAGATGGAGTTGTAGGTATGACAACCGAAGTTGATGGAGGTCATTTTGTGCAAATAATGCTATATGATATTAGTACCACAACACCACACCAAAAACTTCGTTGCTTCAGTGTCACCTCAGCACCACTTCCCGCACCCCTTACCCAAGAAAATACTCCCACTTACCCAAGAAAACAGACATCACCCCAAATAATTCTTAGAGAGAGAGAGAGGGAGGAATGTCATACAGGTGATCACTTCCCACCCCCCACCCACCCTAGAAGAACCATGCACCATCGGGGTGGTGTTCCCGTGTGACCATGTTTACACCACATACCCGACGTGCCAAGTATATCGTCCAACGTCCTAAGAAAAAAGCAAGGGTAACATACACACAAATTAAATATGTGGGTATTTGAAGAAGAGATTGAATGGAGATCTCATATATGAAAATGTAAACATATTTTCTCTTTCTCTATGTATAGAAGTTCAAAAATTACATCGATGGAGTTTCCAATACGGTTGCAAGTAACTGTCCACAATTTTGTAAATCGTTGTTCTTTTATTTTTAGGTCTTGTACTTGATCCTGTGATTTTACCAAATATAAATAATTTGTTATGAACAAGTGGGATGCCCCCGCGCGTTGCGGCGGATTTCTTTAAATCTATATTTTCGGCACCGTTTTCGTAAATTACAAAGTATGGGGACCAATTGTATAACTATTATATGAATTAGGGGCTAGTTATGTAAAATTGTGTATGGGGACCATTTTATAACTATTATATAAATTAGGGACTATTTATGTAAAATTGTTACAAAATACGGGGATCATTTTATAACTATTATATGAATTAGGGGTTATTTATGTAAAATTATAGGAACCCGTAAATAATTCTGCAAATTTTGAATAAATAGGAGACAATTTATAGGAAAAAAAATATTTTGGATATAATTGTAAAAATATATATATTTTGGATATTCACACTAAGTTTAGAGAGCAACGTGAAAGGATTAGGAGTCGGAGAGACAAAATGACGAGGTTGTGAAGAGGAGGGAGATGTCGAGTAAGACTGTGGAGTATGAGTGAGAAAGGAAAAACGTGAAAATGAATTCATGAATAGGTGGCAAAGCGACTCCCACGTTATAAAACACGTCAACCATAAGTTTTCTTTTAAATATGGTATTGGTTTTTGACCAATCCAGTTTACATAAGTATTAGAAAAACTTGCATATAAATAAACGGGTCATTTTCGAGTCATATTCGAGTTGAAAGTCTCAACCCTGACCTTACCCATTTAATTTTCGTGTCGTGTCGTGTCAACCCGTTTAATTAAACAGGTTGAAATCTCTTACCCAAACCCGTTTATTTCGTGTCGAGTTCGTGTCGGGTTGTTGTGTCGTGTCAGCTTTTGCCACCTCTACGTCACATGGTTTTTTTGAGATGCGCCTTTCGAGTTGACCACTCATAAGTTTGTGTCTTTTGATGCCAAACCATTGTTTATAATAATTTCTGAAAAAGAAGTTGATGGGACGTTACCTACATTAAAACCCATTTTGTAAAATGTATATATATATAGAATGTACCGGTACAACTTTAGATTAGAGGATGCCATCATTCTTGTGAAATACCAAATATACTGCAGTAATGTAAATGCAAAAAAGCGAATCACACTTGGTACTTCTACCAAAATTGCCCCCCGAAATAAGAGAAGCAAGATAATTCAAATATGGTTGTAAGGATGAAATTATAGAGCTTAATTGCAATATCGTTGAATATAGTAACATGATTCTGGCAAGGAATTCAAGTAGAACATTTTTGCTTTTGGTGAGGCTCGAGGGAACTGCATAACAGCCTTAGCAATGTCGAGTCTTTTTTGAACATCAGAAGCTCTACTTGGTCTAATGGTAAACTTCTCAAGTGAAGGGGAATGAGCAAGAAGAAGCTTTATAAATAGCAGTTCGAGTCTTGATCCTTCTAAAGATCTTATCTCCACAATTTGCAATCGATTCAATGTAAAGTCCAGGAAATTTCGGGATTCTAAATGATTTGAAGCTGGTTCCACATCAACTCGAGACTCCTGAAATAACATAAAAAATGCAACTGTATTTTAGCATCTAACTCTTGTAGTATACGCTTTTAGCACTCTTTATTTTACTACCTTCAAGTCCATCATAAGCAAGGTTTCCAGATTCGGTGAGTTCCGAAGCAAACAAAGAACACCATGAAGTTTATCCAAATCACCATGTTCAAATTGCAGCAACTGCAGATGCTTTAAACTACTAATCTCACATGGAAGCAATTTTGGAAACTTTTCTGCAGACAAAAACTGTGAGATGAAAGTTAGATTTTAACATGTCTAATAAACATAAAAAGTTTGCCATTATCATACCTTAAGAACATGACAATCGGTATAAAAGTGTGGAACTCCGCGCAATTTACTTAACAAGCTCGCCATATTCAATTTTTCAACACGTACAAGATCATTTATGGGTTTCACGAAAAAAATCCCGACATTAATAAGGCATGGACTGTCTAAGAACCGGAGCAACATAGCATCAGGACACATACTAACGGTCAAATCCCGCAGTTTTGTAGCCATAATGTTGAAATTGTAAACATGTGTGCACCGAATCAGGACCAATTTTTTAAGTTGTGGTAGGTTGATTTTAGTTCCACACAAGCTCGCTCCAAAATCAGTCAACTCGAGACGAAGTTCTTCAAGATTGAGAAATCCTTTAAAATCTTGTGGTGGCTTAAAGAAACAGTTAGCGAGTACTAACTTTCTCAATTCTAAACAAGAAAACACGTAAGAAGGAAGTTTGTAACCGCGGATTGAATTAGTAAAGACGAGTTCGGTGACACCGTTTCTTGATAAGAATAGCATCCATTTATCAACTTCCTGGAAGCTATCAAGAAACATGTTTGGTATGTGAAGATGAAATTTCAAGATTGGACCCTTGTGAAGGAACAAGACTTGGTTTATGATCCTTATGAACCCGTTATGCTTAAAAGCTCCATTTTTTGCAAACTGATTGAAGAAGTGTTTATCAAAAACCAGTGCCCTCGTTGTGGTCCATTTGTGCCTCCATTTTTTTGATATAATGCTTGTCTTTGCATTATCTTGAACTGGAAGCCGTTCTAAGATTGAGTCTAGCAAGTGTTCTGGCAAGTTACTGATTCTGTCTTCTTCAACACAAGTTACTGACCTCTTTTTATAATTCTCTGTCATTAGATCAAGAAAAATGGGATGAATTAGTTTGATATAAAGTAGAATGGAATAAGAAACATGTAACAACTTTTAAGTTTTGTAACCCTAATAGATAATAATCCAAGTGTCTGCAACAACATAATGGTTTAAAAGAGAGTCATGGAATATCTATGGAGAAAACAACAGCACTGATTTTGATGGTCAAAAATATTTACTTCATATGTTGAAGATAAAAAAATCAAAAAACCCGGAAATCTTTTAAAGATTTTAAGATTACCTGAAGATTTACGCTTTGAAGCTTTGGTTTAGAATTTGTTTCTGGAATACATATTTAGCAACAGATTTATTCTTCCAATATCTTTTGGGTTCAATTTTGGTCTATCCTCAAGCTTCTAGTTGCATCAATGGCTTCCCTTATCAAAACCTAACTTAAAACAGCTTACATAACATTCTGTTTTCCTGAATTAACAACTATTCAATTATGTTTCGAGCGCATGTAATACATGTTATCAAAATCGGTTTCATGAATTCTGTTATGCAGTGGATACGTGATGATAGAAAACGACTTCCACAAACAGAGTATTCGTTTCCAACTGGAATCAACAAAAGAAATCTAAACGATATCATTCAAACAAAATCTGTTTCACACACGACTTTCTATGAATTAAAAACATAGAGTTTTATGAAGTGGAAGCTTACCCATCATACCAATCGCACCGACCAAGCAGTCTATCTGTCCGGGTAAAAAGATTTAGGGTTTACCGTCAACGAGCCCCTAAATACGGTTAACTGGTTAAGTAAGCTTTGGTTTGTGATTTTCTTTTGTTTTGATTCTTAAAAATTTCTATTTGTTATAAATTTTGAAAGTTTAGTTTGGATTCTATTTCTTTCTCACGTTATAGTAATGTGAAAGTCTTAATTTGGATTTTATGTCTATCTCATGGGTTAAAATATTTATCAATAAAAGTTTATTGTTTCCCGTAGTTATTTCTCCCGACATTATATTTTGTTAACTTTTATTTTATTTTGCAAAAAATAACATAAATTTTCACCTAAACGGTTTATCTCGTAGATAAATTATTATTTTATGAAAATTGATATTTTTACAAAATAAATTAATCCAAAAGTTAGATAATATAAGTATTTCTTTGAAAGTTAAAAAGTAAATTAGAAAAGTTGCCTTATATGTCATTTTCCTAGTTCGGATCCAAAATTGAATATTTTATCGGAAACAAAAAATGTTATCGAACTAAATGGAGAACGAACTTTCGGTTTTGTCCGTAATCATGTTTATTTTGTACACTTTTGCCCATTAGACATGTCGTGACCGTTTAAAAATTGGTAACATAACCATTTTTTAAATGTTCACAACAAATTTAATATGCAAAAGTTTACAAAATAAACATGATTACCTAAATGTGGACAAAACTCAAAGTTCGTTACCCATTTAGTTCATTAACCCAACAAAAAACGTTATGAAAAGGTTTCATTGAGTTTTTAGTCTCCGATTAAACTAAAATGACTAATGAGGTATTTGATAGTCTCTTAATTTAAATGATTATGAGGTTCTGGACTATTCAGAGCGTTTGTTTCGTAAACTTTTTTGCCTTAGTATGTGGGAACAAAGAAGATGCGGATGACCAGATATTTGGCGAAGTTGTGGACGGATATATGTGAGTTTGTGTCGGCCGCACGACATCAGACCTTGACAGACATGATAGTCGCGGCGAGAACATGGGAGATAGAGATGGAGACCTAGCAAAAGCAGAAAAGACATACCCCCGCTTCAACACAGTCGACAGCCAAGAAGCCCAAGAATGACAATAGGAGACAGAGAGGCCATAGTACGTTGTGACAGTGCGGGAAGAGCCACAGCCGCCCATGCCAATCATCTGTGTAACATATGTGTGGCAAGGAGGGCCACTGTAACGCTCGGTTTCTCATACAAAGTACACCCAAATTTTTTTTTTTACAATTATACATCAAATATGGGTATACTTGTACTCAACCATGGAAACAAGATGTTATCATAAATTAATTACATCAAAAGCTCCTTACAAACATGACCATGCATTACAAATAAATCTAACACGACTAAAGGACATACTCTAAACTTGTCCATCTCTATTTATCACCTGCCTTCCCCTATCACTGCTATAGATACCTGCAAAACAACATACAACTCAAGTGTAAGCTTATAAAAAGCTTAGTGAATAATCTCCCTGCTCAACATCAACACAAGATGTGTTAGTATATATAGATATATAAAGATATGGTATCAACTAAATCTTACAACACACTCCACCAATCTTTCTCATTTCATAATATCTTTATCAACCGCTCTTGCTAATCTCATTAGCAAGTATTTATCTCATCTTTATCTCTAAAACCTGCAAACACATTAGCTTTACAAACACCAGCTAATTGTTAGCAAACATCAACTCAACAATAAGTATCACAACAGGTACTGCCTGTAAACTCAATCACATACTCGCATGTACTCCTTCTACAATCAACTATACTCAATTATAACCACGCCAACATCTACTCTACTCTTATATTCAGTATTTATACTCAACTCATCTATTGTCATCCATAGAATAAAATACCACTCTACTTCTCAACTACCACAGTAACATCATAACATATATATAATCTACATACAGCAAAGTGTAACTCTACTCAAGTACTAGAGAGTACTCACCTGGTGGTGGATCTGGACGTAATACACCCGAGCTTCTCGCATCAGACTCCTTCCTAATGTAATAGCTGGGGTACCACTGAGAGGTTTTCTGCAACTATGAACTAACATTCCTAAGTTCACATGCAACCTATATAGATCTAGGTTTTCTTCTAATTAAACATATAACATATCCTAGAAGGCCAGAAAAAGATAAACTAAAAGAAAGATCAAGAAAAACCAACCTTAAGGTGAATCTTGGAAGCAAAGCAACAGAAATCTCTTGCCTCAAATGCAGTCACACCCAAGCTGGAACTTTGGCCGAAAATCCTTCAAAGAGAGCTTCAAAAATCGTGGTCCTAGGGTTAGGGAGAGTCTCCCTATTTATAGCTTCCATGTGGTGATCAGATAATCGTTACAGATAAACCTTTTTGAATTCGAATTAAGATAAACTATTATTTTAATCATTCAAACACCATTTATCTGTAGTGTATATATATATATATATATATATATATATATATATATATATATATATATATATATATATATATATATATATATATATATATATATATATATATATATATATATATATATATATATATATATATATATATCTCGAAAATATATATATTTATATATATATATATTTTCGGCCACCACATGGTCACTCACACTGCCACTTACTCAACTATTGAATAATTATAGTTTTAGTCCCTGCACCTTTAATCAATTAATTTAACTGCCAAATTAATTCCAATTAATTCCAGAAAAATTTCTAATTAATTATTATAGTTTCTAATTAAAATATTATCACTTAAATATATTAATAAACTATTTATTTAATTTCTATTGATTTATTATTCACATAATAAATCAACCTTTCTCTCTACCGGACTTTCTGCCAATCCTCCAACTATGAGGGCAACCCAAATGGACTATGCTACTATTAATTAGATAAATACTAATTATTAATCATTACTTAGACACCTAATCCAACAAAAACATCATAGATTTACTCACAATCATCCTCACAAATCCCCAAGGGCTTGGCTTAAAAGGTTAAGCCATTTAAATGATACAAAATTTATGTACAGCCCCCTGTTCAAAACGTATTTTAACCCCCTTATTACCTAGAATCACCTTCTGATTTACAAAATAAAAACAAACTAGACATTCATAAGCTTCTAATGCCTCTGACCTCATATTTGTTTGATTTTTCTATGATTTACTATGAATTTTGCAATACAGCAACAATGTGCTGTCATGAATCAGCTCGACAGCATCATAGAAAATGTGATTTTTACCTATCTTGAACATGGAATTCGTTTACAAGGTACAAAAGCTAAATAAACTATACATTCATACCATTCTAAGGCCACTGGAATCAGCCCCAAACGATGTTTCTACAATTTTATATGATTTTTCTAAAACAGGGCAGAAACATAGCAAAATTCCGAAAATTAAAAGCTCCACCTCAAAAATTCAATCAAATCTTCGAATTTCTTGTGGAAATTGATTGGAATCATTAAAGAACCACTAGGAATGATTCCTTTCCTCCAAAACATCAATTATGATCAACCAATTTCATAGATTTAAGAAAACCCCAATTTCTTGGGTTAATAGAATCAAACTTCTAATAACCATGTTTCTATGCCATAATTAGGTTGGAAATGAGTTCCATGAAGCATAAACACACGAATTATTAGGTTTGGATCATAGGTAAGGACCTCCCCAACTTCAGAAACTCGAACTACACCCCTTCCCATCACTCAAAATCGGGTTTACAAGCCAAAACATGAGGAGTTCTTACCTTAGAACACTAGAAACTTCAATTCCTTGAGGAATTCTTCCAAGATGTAGCTAGAACCTTCTTCTTACTTGTGAAATCGACTTTCTCCTGCCTTTATCTCTTCAAAATCGTGAATTGTTGTTGGAATAAAGAAATCCCAGCTTAAAACATCAATTTTCAGCTATTGGCAATTTTGGTCCTTCTAGTTCCCCTTATTTCACAAGAACTCCACAACTTTCTACAAAAAAGGGAAACTGATACATTTTTGAGTTCTACCCAACATTTGACTTATTTTTTCATTAAAGTCTTAGGTTAAATCAGCCTTGCACCATACTTTCGCCATTTTGGCAAAAATGGCCCCTCTAACAAATTTTCTTACATTTTGGTCCCTTTTTCCACCAAAACCACCACATCATCACCTCATCATAAATTATGTATATTTTTATATATACACTAAGGCAAAAACGGTGTTACAGCCACTTCAGTCGAGATTGTAAGCAAGCGCCGAAGGTGTGTTTCCACTGCGACCAGGTCGGCCACATCAAGGTCGATTGTCCCAAACTGGCTGGGGGAAGGCGAAGGCCCCAAAGACCAAGGGGCAGGCATATCAGCTCACTGAAGAGTAGGCACGAGTCGTGTCGAACGTCGTTACGTGTATTCATCTATTTACACTGTGTCTTGCTCTCCGTTATGTTCTTATTCTTATTTATGATGATTAGGTACGTTTCTATACAACTCTATGTACCTTAGTGTTATTCGACTCGGGAGCGAGTCAGTCCTTTGTGTCACTTGTTTTTAGTAAGGGCTTCGATGTTACCTTAGGTGTATTTGACCACTTGTTGGAGGTGGCGATAGCATATGATCGGACTGTGAGAGTGACTCACGTATCTCACAAGTGTGTTTTAGAGATCTATGGGGTGAAGTCTCCGGTATATCTCATCCCCATTCTGATGGTTGATGTTGGTGTGATAATGGGTACGGATTGGTTGAGTTGTTTCGGAGCATTAATCGATTATGAGTGACAACAGGTGTGGGTTTAAACCCAAGTGTAGGTGAACTGACCATTCGAGACGAAGGAAGGAGAGGCAGCACGACCTTCTGCTCGGCTGCCAGGCACACAGATTCATCTAGCATATGGGCACTTGATTTTGGCGTATGTCGTTGATACTCGGGAGGATAAAAGGATAATTGTAGATGAAGTGCTCGTGGTTCAAGAATTCTCCGACGTATTTCCCGAGGACTTACCGGGCGTACCTCCCGAGAGGCAGCTGGAGTTCCGTATTGACTTAGTTCCAGGTGCGGCTCTGATAGCCAAGGTACCGTATCGACTTGCACCTCTAAAGATGCAAGAGTTGTCCACGCAGCTTCAGGAGCTGTTGACCAAGGGGTTCATTAGGCTAGCAGTTTGCCATTGGGAGCACCGATATTATTTGTCAAGAAGAAGGACGGGTCGTACCAGATGTGCATTGATTATATGGATCTAAATAAGCTCACAATGAAGAACATATATCCACTACCGAGGATTGATGACTTGTTTGATCAGCTGCAGGGAGCCTCTTGGTTCTCTAAGATCGATCTATGATCAGAATACCACCAGATGAGGGTGATGGAGGAGGATGTGGGGAAGAAAGCATTCCAAACGAGGTATGGCCATTATGAGTTCGTAGTTATGTCTTTCGGGCTCACTAATGCGACAGCAACTTTCGGGGATCTCATGAACCGGGTATGTAGGCCGATGTTGGATCGGTCAGTTATTATGTTTATTGACGATACCTTGGTCTACTAAAGGACTATGGAGCAGCACGAGAGTCACTTGAGGGACGTATTGGAAGGTCTGGGGAGGGAGAGGCTTTATGACAAGTTCTCCAAGTATGACTTTTAGTTGAAGGGGTCCAGTTATTGGGACATCTCGCTAACCAGGAGAGCATTATGGTTGATCTTGTTGGATCTATATGCTAAAGAATCATTTTAGAATAACGTCTGTCAATAACATATGATCCTATAAGGTCACACCTTAAACAAGTTGGCACATATTGAATATTTATTATTAATATGATTATTAAAAAATAATGAACTCTTGTGTTTTATTAGGAGATAATTATTATTTTATGAAAATAATAAATCAAGAGAGTATAAGGTAGTTATTATATCATATAGTATGGTTTAACAAGGCATGCACAAGTTTTTGGACACTTTGGTTTCCTCTCAATGAGTACATCTAGTTTGGGAAACTAGATTATTTCTCTCTCTTGTTGGCCAATTAGTCAAAGGGATAGGGAGGTTGCTTGCCAACCTACGTCTTACACAACCCATGCTTCTTACATGCCATCACTTAGCATTTATTAGAGGTATGTGTCTTAGATCTCATATGTGGGTATATAAAAAAGTGTAAGACTAAAAATTAGCTAATTTTTTTCTCTCCATGTGAAATAGTCTTTTACTTAGACTCATGATGCAAGATGGCACATAAGCTTTTAGCATTGGAGTGTGATCATACATTGCATTAATAACATCTATCATGAAGCTTATTATGATAAAATATTTAATTTTGATAAATGTTTTATATAGTTTAATATGTCTAAAACATAGTTACCTTTGTATTAGCATAATGATTTGTTATGGTTATGATGTTTTACTATGGTTTATGTTTGATATAAAGTTGTAACACCCAAACTTCGACAATTGCTTTTGGGACTAAAATGTTTTGTTGTACCATATATTTATAAAATATGACTTAAAGTCATGTAATTTTTGGAAAACAATAGTAATTTAAAGCTTCGAAAAACCAGGGTGTTACAAATTGATATCAGAGCCATTTTCTTAGTGAATTAGGATTAATTTCCACTCCTAACCATAATTTTTAGAGAATAGAAAGAACAAACTGTTTAGGACCTTTATTGGTAACAATGTTAGCTCATATAATATAACAATATCCTCTGTTATATAAAGAGAATGCAGTCGTTTATAATATGACAATATCCTCTATTAGATAAAGAAAATACAATAAGATTACATTAAGATAATACCCACAGTCATATAAATTGAATATAGTAATATTATAGGATGATAATACCCACCGTCAGACATAGAGAATACCATCTAATACCATCTCTCAAATAACACTATCTCTATACAAAGTGAATACAATTATATTATATTAAGATAAACCACTTTGTATTTATCCAGTAAAAACGGACATGGCTTTATCGTTAACGAGCCATAATATACTAATATTTTTGAAGATCGTCAACTAAGATACAAGGTTACCGGCTAAAATCTCAAGTGTGTCAACTATTGCAGTTTCTTGACCTTTTCTGTAAACAATTGTCAGTATTTTGTCATTTTATATTCAAAATAGTTTAAAAGCATGGGTTATCGTTAATAACCCTAGAATGTAGAAACTCTGCCAAAGATTTCTCTAGATTATTTATTTGATGAATTTTGAGAATTAAAGAATATTCGATTCATAGAAGGTCCAACACTAGAAAACCGAGAAGAATATTCAATTTGGACAACAAGGCCAAAGACTAGTAAACCAAGGTAGGTTCATGACTAGAAAAATGGGTGCATAGTAACTTGAGTTTACACGTTTGATTGTGTTTTCATAACATGTTATGACATTGTGTGATCATATTGGTACACAATTTTATATTTTAACATATGAATTGATAATTGTTCGTTGTTGTGTGGGTATTGGCAATGGTTTGTTGGCATGGCATAATTGTCCTTTTACTTGTCTTGATCATATTGAAATGTCTTGTACTCTTTTTACCGGACATAATGTATATTATAAGGAATATTGATTGTAAAAGGTCGCATATTTCCCATAATAGACATAGTGTATGAATATAATTATGAATGAGCCTTGGCGAGTCATGGCGTTTTTCAAGGCGTGATGTAAGGCGGTAATTTTATATGAATGTATAATTATATTATATGTAAATATAGATTTATATCACACATATCATGTTTTAGAGGTGTTTTATCAATAACTAATAACCAAAAGTTAACTAAAACTCAAATGTTTTATGCCCAATCAATAAATGCAACAAAAAGAAGAAAAAACTGGCCGCAAATAGTAAAAACTCGCGCCATGGCTTGCCTTATCCCGCGCCACGCCTAGCAGCGCCACCATGAGGGTTTTCGGGACGGCAAAGTCGTACCACACGCCATGGCACGCCTTGACGCGTGCCATGGCGCGCCTTTTAGAACACTGCTAAATAACAAGCTTCTCGGATTAATATTTTCTTTCTCTATCCATTTACTTTTAAGCACAAACAGCTTCAGGTTCAGATTAGTATTTTCGATTTAGTATTTTCTTCAAAAAAAATATTGTTTGCAATTGTCACTCATCGGTTCTCCGGCATGCGAGTTCATTCAGTATCGAAGTCTAGACATCTTTATTTCTCGATGCACCTCTGCATAACACAAATCCCGGATCATCACCTTCTTCATGTGCACAACAATTTACAAGGATGTTCCTTGTTTCCCAGTGGTTGAAATGTATAGATTAGAAAATATTGTACATGTATACTTGGCTTTCAATTTTTTATTTAATCTTATGCTTCAAAAACTTTTAACAATTAAAATTTTGGATTGTAATACTTGTTTATTTTATTTTGAGGTCTTAAATTATAAAAAGATGGAGTTATAGGTATGACAACCGAAGTTGATGGAGGTCATTTTGTGCAAATAATGCTATATGATATTAGTACCACAACACCACACCAAAAACTTCGTTGCTTCAGTGTCACCACAGCACCACTTCCCGCACCCCTTACCGAAGAAAATACTCCCACTTACCCAAGAAAATAGACATCACCCCAAATAATTCTTAGAGAGAGAGAGAGGGAGGAATGTCATACAGGTGATCACTTCCCACCCCCCACCCACCCTAGAAAATAGACTATTCACAACGTTTTTTTTTTTTTTTTGAAAAACGGTCGTTACAATTAAGCTTTGGCTATCGACTGTTCCATAGAACTTTTAGTCATTAGCTAGCTTATGTGTGCTTGGTTTTGCTAGTTTGAATGCCTTCAATTGCTTCTGATTCAGAGATGTACTTCTGAGTTCAGAAAGTAACTAGGTCATTTGAGCATAGCTTAGCTTGGCTTTGGTGTGTTTGATTATTGTCTCATTTGCTAGTGATTAGGAAAATAGAAACCAGATCCTCCGACTATAGCTGTGACACTATTAGTTGGTAATCTCTCATCTAGTCTAACCACGAAGCTCCTGTGGATCGACCCTGACTCCGCTATACTAGTGAGTGTTAGGTTTTCTCTTATTTTTGATCGCATGACGACCTCTGCGTGCACGTCAGGGACCATTTTATAACTATTATATAAATTAGGGACTATTTATGTAAAATTGTTACAAAATACGGGGATCATTTTATAACTATTATATGAATTAGGGGTTATTTATGTAAAATTATAGGAACCTGCAAATACTTCTGCAAATTTTGAATAAATAGGAGACAATTTATAATAAAAAAAATATTTTGGATATAATTGTAAAAATATATATATATTGGATACAATAGTAAAAGAAGAAAATTAAATTTTGAAAAAAAAAACATTAGAAAATACAATGAATAAAAGGACCTAAGATGTCAAATTACAGCTTAACGTTAAAAAAATTAATGAGCAGTGGGTTTAGAACACCCGTCACATGGTTTTTTTGAGATGTTGACCACTCATAAGTTTGTGTCTTTTGATGCCAAACCATTGTTTATAATAATTTCTGAAAAAGAAGTTGATGAAACGTTACCTACAGTAAAACCCATTTTGTAAAAGGGTCAGAATATACAGCCCCCCTCAATTTAGTTTTTAATCCCTCACCTATTGATTTGACTACAAACACACACACACTTTTATATATATATATATATATATATATATATATATATATATATATATATATATATATATATATATATATATATATATATATATATATATATTAAAGAAATATTTTATTTACAAATACAAATTTTGCACATGATTATAATAATTAAATAGTTGAATAAATTCCTAACAATTTATGTTTTTTGTCACCGATGGTTAGCGAAAAAACCGATTTTTTTGTTATTACGTTTTAGTATTTTTTAAGATAGTAAATACCAAGTTGCAAATTACAAAAAAGCTTAAATTTAAAATAAAAAGTTGCAAACCATCTAATTGAAACAATGCCGTTTACAAAACAAGATTAGCATATAATATATATTTTTTTATAATAACAGAAAACTTAAAAAGAAAAGAAAATATAAAAGGGAAATGGCCAAATGGGCAGCACTGCCGTGCGTGGTTTTACAACAAGAAAAGCGCGTGAGTTAGGGAGGGGGGGATATTTATCAGGACCCTTTGTAAAATATATATATATAGAATGTACCGGTACAACTTTAGATTAGAGGATGCCATCATTCTTGTGAAATACCAAATATACTGCAGTAATGTAAATGCAAAAAAGCGAATCGCACTTGGTACTTCTACCAAAATTGCTCCCCGAAATAAGAGAAGCAAGATAATTCAAATATGGTTGTAAGGATGAAATTATAGAGCTTAATTGCAATATCGTTGAATATAGTAACATGATTCTGGCAAGGAATTCAAGTAGAACATTTTTGCTTTTGGTGAGGCTCGAGGGAACTGCATAACAGCCTTAGCAATGTCGAGTCTTTTTTGAACATCAGAAGCTCTACTTGGTCTAATGGTAAACTTCTCAAGTGAAGGGGAATGAGCAAGAAGAAGCTTTATAAATAGCAGTTCGAGTCTTGATCCTTCTAAAGATCTTATCTCCACAATTTGCAATCGATTCAATGTAAAGTCCAGGAAATTTCGGGATTCCAAATGATTTGAAGCTTGTCCCACATCAACTCGAGACTCCTGAAATAACATAAAAAATGCAACTGTATTTTAGCATCTAACTCTTGTAGTATACGCTTTTAGCACTCTTTATTTTACTACCTGCAAGTCCATCATAAGCAAGGTTTCCAGATTCGGTGAGTTCCGAAGCAAATAAAGAACACCATGAAGTTTATCCAAATCACCATGTTCAAATTGCAGCAACGACAGATGCTTTAAACTACTAATCTCACATGGAAGCAATTTTGGAAACTTTTCTGCAGACAAAAACTGTGAGATGAAAGTTAGATTTTAACATGTCTAATAAACATAAAAAGTTTGCCATTATCATACCTTAAGAACATGACAATCGGTATAAAAGCGTTGAACTCCGGGCAACTTACTTAACAAGCTCGCCATATTCAATTTTTCAACACGTACAAGATCTTTTATGGGTTTCCCGAAAAAAATCCCGACATTAATAAGGCATGGACTGTCTAATAACTGGAGAAACATCGCATCAGGACACAAAAAAAGGGTCAAATCCCGCAGTTTTGTAGCTGTAATGTTGAAATTGTAAACATGTGTGCACCGAAACAGGACCAATTTTTTAAGTTGTGGTAGGTTGATTTTAGTTCCACACAAGCTCGCCCCAAAATCAGTCAACTCGAGAAAAAGTTCTTCGAGATTGAGAAATCCTTTAAAATCTTGTGGTGGCTTAAAGAAACAGTTAGCGAGTACTAAGTTTCTCAATTCTAAACAAGAAAACACGTAAGAAGGAAGTTTGTAACGGCGGATTGGATTACTAAAGACGAGTTCGGTGACACCGTTTCTTGATAAGAATAGCATCCATTTATCAACTTCCTGGAAGCTATCAAGAAACATGTTTGGTATGTGAAGATGAAATTTCAAGATTGGACCCTTGTGAAGGAACAAGACTTGGTTTATGATTCTTATGAACCCGTTATGCTTAAAAGCTCCATTTTTTGCAAACTGATTGAAGAAGTGTTTATCAAAAACCAGTGCCCTCGTTGTGGTCCATTTGTGCCTCCATTTTTTTGATATAATGCTTGTCTTTGCATTATCTTGAACTGGAAGCCGTTCTAAGATTGAGTCTAGCAAGTGTTCTGGCAAGTTACTGATTCTGTCTTCTTCAACACAAGTTACTGACCTCTTTTTATAATTCTCTGTCATTAGATCAAGAAAAATGGGATGAATTAGTTTGATATAAAGTAGAATGGAATAAGAAACATGTAACAACTTTTAAGTTTTGTAACCCTAATAGATAATAATCCAAGTGTCTGCAACAACATAATGGTTTAAAAGAGAGTCATGGAATATCTATGGAGAAAACAACAGCACTGATTTTGAAGGTCAAAAGCATTTATTTCACATGTTGAAGTTCAAAAAATCAAAAAACCCAGAATTTTTTTAAAGATTTTAAGATTACATGAAGATTTATGCTTTGAAGCTTTGGTTTAGAATATGTTTCTGGAATACATATTTAGCAACAGATTTATTCTTCCAATTTCTTTTGGGTTCAATTTTGGTCTATCCTCAAGCTTCTAGTTGAATCAATTATTAAGTTTTACAGGCATAATCAAGATCAATATCATGTAAAGTTTCAACAGAAATAAAATCATGCTTACTTGGAAGTGTTATCGTTGATGAAGATGAAGCCATGGTTTGATTCACTTTCTTCCCGTAATGGTGTTTTCTGATTTTTCTGATGGAGAGAATAAGATGCTAATAACATGCTTGATCTTGGTGTTATATAGGATTTTAAAACTCTTCATTTCTCCTGTGAGACTCTTCAATTCTAGACTCTTCATTTCTCCGTCTCCCCATTGATCGTTTCATATTCTTAGCATTAACAATTCATCAATTTACATTTTATGGAAAAGAAATTGAAGTCACACAAATACGGTCCCTTGAGTTAAAGACATATGTCATATCCATCATACTACATATTTTTAAGTCTAGGAATTGAGTTGTCATTTTGACAAACTTTGTGGTACAGAATTTATGTGTTATTTTCCAACATCAATGCCATTGCAAAAATCGATTCTATGCTTCAGCCATAAAAAAAAAATCGATTCTCTGCTTCGACATTCAAAATCAGAAAAATTCAGACATTACATAAATCAAGAAGATGCAACTTCAGACATTCAAAATCGTGTAGATGCAGCTTCAGAAATCGAGTGGAGGCGAGGCTTCAAGATCAAGAGTCGAGTACTCGAGTCCACTGTGGAGGCGAGGCTTCAAAGTTCCTGTGAACTGAAATCGAGTGTTATTGCCTACTTGAGCCAGTCGCCGGAGGGTGGAGCGGTGGTGCAGGTGCGGTACTCCGGTGGAGGCGTGGAGCCAGTCGCCGGTGGCGTCGAGTTGCGACTTGCGAGAGTCGAGAGAGATAAACGGCGACTGCCGACTTGAAACATGAAAGAGATATGTTACGAGTGGAGGGTAGAGCAGTGGTGCAGGTGCGGTACTCCGGTGGAGGCGTGGAGCCAGTCGCCGGTGGCGTCGAGTTGCGACTTGCGAGAGTCGAGAGAGATAAACGGCGACTGCCGACTTGAAACTTGAAAGAGAGATGTTACGCATTTAGAATTAGGGTGGAAATGGAACGTGGTCTGTTGACTGATTTCAGGATTTGGACAATACTACCCTTCAGCTGATTCAAACTAAATAAGTAAGGGCAAAATACAAAAAAACTCAATCATTTATTAGATGATATGCAAAAAAACCCTCCATTAATTTTAATTTTTTTTCACAAAAACACAATCATTTTTATTTTATCTTTTAAAAAAACCCAAAACTAAGTTTTTTACCTACAATTACCGGTTATTTAATTACGGGGCATAAACATTTAAAAATTTGCATACGTGTAAAAAAATTAATGTGGTTGTTAAGGGTCTTTTTACTTGAGACTCTCTCTCTCTCTCTCTCTCTCTCTCTCTCTCTCTCTCTCTCTCTCTCTCTCTCTCTCTCTCTCTCTCTCTCCGGCAACAAGTATGGTGGTTGACTCGGCGGCATTTGACGTTCGCATCGACAATTCGAGCTCGAAGCACCTTCGCTCCACTTTGTCACCTCCTTGTCCATTCGTGAGAAGCTCGTCGCCATCCCCTCCTTCCATTCCAATAGTTCATCCTCATTTTCTACCTCGTCCTTAACTATCTCGTGTAGTCGATCTTTGCACTTTATCGCTGCCTGCAGAAAATTAATAAATGATAAATGATTTGGTATTCAGAGTATATTAGCTTATCACCGATTATATTATGTATGCTTAAAAGATTTCGAAAGTATTACATGTGTGCAGCCTAACCACGAGTTGAGAGTCGGGGTGGTGCTTCTACATGAAGGACAGAGTCGACGGCCAACCGGTTAAGACAAGGCAGCGGGGGAAGGTCTTCGGTAGTCGTGGCTTTGAAACTGGGTACGGGCCGTATACTGCGTTTAAAGCAGCAATTGAGGCTATCATGAAGATTCTGACAAAGGAACGGAAGGATACAAGTTTCAGATCATGACAGACAGATGTGTTTTTTAACGGAAAAAATGAGACGATGGTGATATGGTAATCGATAGTGTTCCTTTGGGTGAATTGGGGTTGCCGAGGATGTTGCTCTGTTGGTTGGGTTATTGGCCTACGACTTCGGGGTGTTGATTAACGGTCAAATCGTTCATGTCAATGGTGGATTTCTCTGAAACGGTGAGAGTTCTCGCAGGTTTTTCCTTGTCAATGGTGGTGGTGGTTTCCCGTTTTACAGTCACCATACGGCGGCGATGGTTTCTTCTCAAACCTGGTAGGAATCCACTTTAAGGTGGTGGTTTCACGTTGCCTTGAATTTTGATTTTTATAAATGCCACGTATCGCAGTTTACCGGTTAATCCATTGGAAACCGGAAAAAAGTGTTAATTTGAAGGGTAAAACTTTAATGGTTGTGTTTTTCTGAACATAAAATTATCAAAGGGTTTTTCTGAATATAACCTAATAAATGGTTGTGGTTTTATGTATTTTGCCCAATAAGTAAATATATTTATTTGAGTAAATTACAATTTTGGTCCGTGTGGTTGACCTAAAATTACAGTTTTAGTCATTCTTTTGAAATCTCACGCTGAAGGTCCTTATGGTGGCAAAAATATAACAGATTTGGTTCATGTCCATATGAAAAGACTAATTTACACTTTCTCATTTCTTTTTCATCTTTTTAATATATTGTTTATTATATCAATAGAAAAAGTAAAGAAAAAAGAAAATCAAACCCCTTACCCAGTCTCTCTCCTCTCGCTCCCGCCGGAACTACCACCGGCATACAAGAGGGCGGCGTTGATGGCGGAGCAAGTATACAACGACAAGGATCATTAACTCTACTTAGAACATTAAGCCAAAAAACAGTCGAGAAACCATGAAATCGAATTCACAAACACACAACTACACAAGCATATACACACTACAAGAAATCATGGCAATACCGGCGACGCCATTAACGACGATTTTGACAATCTTTAGCGGCGATTTTTTAAGGTTTTCTGCAAACCATGAACTAAATAACCTAAGTTCACATGCAACCTATAAGGATCTATGTTTTCTTCTAATTGAACATATAACAAACCTAAAGGCCATAAGAAAATTAACTAAAAGAATAAAATTAGAAAACCAACCTTTTAGAATTTTCTGGAAGCTGAGCAGCAAAAATATCCTACTCAAATGAGATCACACCCAAGCTAGAGGAGAGAGCCACAAAAATCTTGAGAGAGAATGAGTAAAATGGCGTGCCAAATGGTGTGCCTAGGGCTCCCTATTTATAGGTTCCAACAGATAACCAGATAAGCCTTTAGAGATAAACCTTTTTGAATTCAAATAAGATAAACCTTTATCTTACAATTCAAATCTATTTATCCTAACTTATTATCATCAAAATTATATATATTTAATATATAAATTTCGTGGTTATTGTCCTTGCTAAAATTGTCACTTACTCAACTATTGAATAATTACAAATTCATCCCCTGCACTTTCAATTAATCAAATTAATCACCAAATTAAATCCAATTAATTTCTAATTAATTACTATAGTTTCTAATTAATATATTATGACTTTAATATATTAATAAACCATATATTTAATTCCTATTGATTTATTAATTCCATAATAAATCAACCTTTCTCTCTATCGAATTTTCTACCAAATCTCCAGCTATGAGGGCAACCCAAATGGACCGTGCTTCTATTAATTAGGTAAATACTAATTATTAGTCATGGCTTAGACACCTAATCCAACAGTCTCCCACTTGGATAAGTCTATGACTATAATTACCAATTTAGCCTCTAATTAACCAGCATCTTAAGCTTCCTAGAAACTACTGCGAAACTCTGACCTAGTCAGTTCTGTCCAAAGATAAGTCATCAGATGATCCTCTGTCCAACTAGATATTTTTCAGACTCAAGACATGGATAAAATCAATCTGGTCTGATTCACTGTTCCTCGATTTCCGATTTGCATATGACTCTTAGACTACCAATTTAGTCCCGGTTGGCCAACCATTTTAGTCAACTTCAAATTCATCGAGAGGCCTACAGATATCTGTTCCCCGTTAGGGTCAAGGGACGAATAAACTTTGACTCATATACTTATGTCTTTTACCAGACAAATTACTCACAACAACACGTTTTATAACACCGAGTTACCGATGCGTTTTCGTATTATCAATGAACAATTGTCTCGTAAATCATAACTCATATGTCTTAGCTTAAAGATCAAAAGATATTATCGTCTCAATATTGCTCGTGATATAATCCATGAAGCAATCCATTGAGCGCGGGTTTATCCAATACTCAAATATCCATTTCCAAGTACTCATGAATGTTGCAGCAATCTTATTGCAATGTCTAACTCCTTAGACAATCTACAACTAATTCACGACAGTCTTGCTTCATACTTACTCCCTAAAAGCATGAGCGATTGTTGATATTCGAATAATCCAATTATTCAGGAAGTAAAACATGCAAAACGAAACACAATGATATATCCTTGACAAAACTAGTAAACCATTACTCATTAATAAATCTCCATTATTAAATCACAAAAGTCAAATACAACAACATTGTTACAAGTTTCAAAAATCTATCTAATTACAAAAACTTATATCATCTCTTAATTCAATGCTCCTAGCATGCTGATTATGCTTAATCCTACTCAGAGCCTTTGTCAAGGGATCTGCAGGATTATCTTCCGATGATACCCTCTTTACAAGGAGGTGACCTTCTTCTACCCTATGTTTGATGTAGTGGTACTTTCTGTCGATATGTCTGGACTTTCCATGATCTCGCGGTTCCTTTGTCAAGGCGACCGCACCTTCGTTATCGCAGAACAGTTCCAAGGGATCCTGAATACTCGGGACTACTCCAAGGTCACCGATAAAGTTCTTCAGCCAAGCCGCTTCCTTTGACGCTTCACTTGCTGCTATGTACCCTGATTCGCACGTAGAATCAGCCACTGTTTCTTGCTTGGAACTTTTCCAAGTTACTGCTCCACCGTTCAAAAGGAATACCCAGCCCGACTGAGACCGACCACTGTCTCTATCCGTCTGAAAACTGGCATCTGTATATCCTTCAACTCTCAAGTTATCACTGCCACCGAGGACTAACACCATGTTCTTTGTCCTTCATAGATACTTGAGTATATTTTTCACAGCTATCCAATGCGCCCTTCTAGGGTTACCCTGGTACCGACTGACCATGCTTAAAGCAAAGGCCACGTCAGGGCGAGTACACGTCATAGCTTACATGATCGATCCTACAGCCGAAGCGTAAGGTACCCGACTCATTTCAGCTATTTCTTCGTCTGTACTCGGACTTTGAGTCTTTCTTAATTTTGCATTACTTTGGATAGGTAGCTCTCCCTTCTTGGAATTTTCCATACTAAACATTTTCAGTACCTTTTCCAAGTATGTACCCTGACTAAGTCCAATTAGTCTCTTCTTCCTATCTCTCATTATTCTTATCCCGAGAATATAGGCAGCCTCTCCTAGGTCCTTCATGGCGAAACATTTCCCAAGCCAAGCCTTGACATCTTGCAAGGTTGGAATATCGTTTCCCATGAGCAGTATGTCATCGACATACAGCACCAGAAAGATGACTATACTCCCACTAGCCTTGACATATACGCAGGACTCATCCTCGCTCCTAGAGAAGCCAAACTCTTTGACTTTCACATGGAAACAAAGATTCCAGCTGCGAGAAGCTTGCTTCAATCCGTAGATTGATCTCTCAAGCTTACACACCTTATTGGGATACTTTGCATCGACAAAACCCTCCGGCTGATTCATGTAAACATCCTCAGTCAACTTTCCATTAAGGAAAGCGGTTTTGACGTCCATTTGCCAAATTTCATAGTAATGAAATGCAGCTATGGCCAGCATAATCCTAATAGACTTTATCTTGGCTACTGGTGAGAAGGTCTCGTCATAGTCAACCCCTGGGGTTTGAGTAAAGCCCTTCGCAACCAGTCTTGCCTTGAAAGTGTGTACCTTTCCGTCCATGTCGGTCTTCTTTTTGAAGATCCATTTGCACCCGACTGTCTTTCGACCCGGTACGTTGTCAACCAAGTTCCAAACTTGATTGTCATACATGGACTTGATCTCGCTATCCATGGCCTCTTTCCACTTGGCAGACTCAGGGCCCGCCATTGCTTCCTGGTAGTTAGCTGGTTCATCCAAATTTATCAGTGTCCTATCACTGACAAACGTGTCCCCATCCGAAGTTATATGGAACCCGTAAAACTCGGGTGGCATGCTAACCCTACCGGAACGCCTAAGAGGTAAGGATACATCTGTCGGACCAACAGGAACTTCTTCCTCATGTTGGTTGCTAGTTTCTCCTAAGGTTGCGTCATCTGATGACTCTTGAATTTCTTCCAGAACAATGGTACTCCCACTGTCCTCTTTGAATATGAGCTCTCTCTCTCGAAAGACCGCTCGTCTAGCTACAAAGACCACGTCCTCGCTCGGTCTGTAGAATAGATATCCAAAGGACTGTTTGGGATAACCAAGGAAGAAACACCTTTCGCTTCTTTCTGCGAGTTTGTCTTAAGTCTCTCGTCTAACAAAAGCCTCACAACTTACTTAACAAGCTCGCCATATTCAATTTTTCAACACGTACAAGATCTTTTATGGGTTTCCCGAAAAAAATCCCGACATTAATAAGGCATGGACTGTCTAATAACTGGAGAAACATCGCATCAGGACACAAAAAAAGGGTCAAATCCCGCAGTTTTGTAGCTGTAATGTTGAAATTGTAAACATGTGTGCACCGAAACAGGACCAATTTTTTAAGTTGTGGTAGGTTGATTTTAGTTCCACACAAGCTCGCCCCAAAATCAGTCAACTCGAGAAAAAGTTCTTCGAGATTGAGAAATCCTTTAAAATCTTGTCGTGGCTTAAAGAAACAGTTAGCGAGTACTAACTTTCTCAATTCTAAACAAGAAAACACGTAAGAAGGAAGTTTGTAACGGCGGATTGCGTTCCTAAAGACGAGTTCGGTGACACCGTTTCTTGATAAGAATAGCATCCATTTATCAACTTCCTGGAAGCTATCAAGAAACATGTTTGGTATGTGAAGATGAAATTTCAAGATTGGACCCTTGTGAAGGAACAAGACTTGGTTTATGATTCTTATGAACCCGTTATGCTTAAAAGCTCCATTTTTTGCAAACTGATTGAAGAAGTGTTTATCAAAAACCAGTGCCCTCGTTGTGGTCCATTTGTGCCTCCATTTTTTTGATATAATGCTTGTCTTTGCATTATCTTGAATTGGAAGCCGTTCTAAGATTGAGTCTAGCAAGTGTTCTGGCAAGTTACTGATTCTGTCTTCTTCAACACAAGTTACTGAATGTAGAAACTCTGCTAAAGATTTCTCTAGATTATTTATGTGATGAATTTTGAGAATTAAAGAATATTCGATTCATAGAAGGTCCAACACTAGAAAACCGAGAAGAATATTCAATTTGGACAACAAGGCCCAAGACTAGTAAACCAAGGTAGGTTCATGACTAGAAAAATGGGTGCATAGTAACTTGAGTTTACACGTTTGATTGTGTTTTCATAACATGTTATGACATTGTGTGATCATATTGGTACACAATTTTATGTTTTAACATATGAATTGATAATTGTTTGTTGTTGTGTGGGTATTGGCAATAGTTTGTTGGCATGGCATAATTGTCCTTTTACCTGTCTTGATCATATTGAAATGTCTTGTACTCTCTTTACCGGACATAATGTATATTATAAGGAATATTGATTGTAAAAGGTCGCATATTTCCCATCATAGACATAGTGTAGGAATATAATTATGAATGAGCCTTGGCGAGTCATGGCGTTTTTCAAGGCGTGATGTAAGGCGGTAATTTTATATGAATGTATAATTATATTATATGTAAATATAGATTTATATCACACATATCACGTTTTAGAGGTGTTTTATCAATAACTAATAACTAAAAGTTAACTAAAACTCAAATGTTTTATGCCCAATCAAGAAATGCAACAAAAAGAAGAAAAAACTGGCCGCAAATAGTAAAAACTCGCGCCTTGGCACGCCTTGGCTTGCCTTATCCCGCACCACGCCTAGCAGCGCCACCATGAGGGTTTTCGGGACGGTAGAGTCGCGCTACACGCCATGGCACGCCTTGACGCGTGCCATGACGTGCCTTTTAGAACACTGCTAAATAACAAGCTTCTCGGATTAATATTTTCTTTCTCTATCCATTTACTTTTAAGCACAAACAGCTTCAGGTTCAGATTAGTATTTTCGATTTAGTATTTTCTTCAAAAAAAAATATTGTTTGCAATTGTCACTCATCGGTTCTCCGGCATGCGAGTTCATTCGGTATCGAAGTCTAGACATCTCTATTTCTCGATGCACCTCTGTATAACACAAATCCCGGATCATGACCTTCTTCATGTGCACAACAATTTACAAGGATGTTCCTTGTTTCCCAGTGGTTGAAATGCATAGATTAGAAAATATTGTACATGTATACTTGGCTTTCAATTTTTTTATTTAATCTTATGCTTCAAAAACTTTTAACAATTAAAATTTTGGATTGTAATACTTGTTTATTTTATTTCGAGGTCTTAAAATATAAAAAGATGGAGTTGTAGGTATGACAACCGAAGTTGATGGAGGTCATTTTGTGCAAATAATGCTATATGATATTAGTACCACAACACCACACCAAAAACTTCGTTGCTTCAGTGTCACCTCAGCACTACTTCCTGCACCCCTTACCCAAGAAAATACTCCCACTTACCCAAGAAAATAGACATCACCCCAAATAATTCTTAGAGAGAGAGAGAAGGAGGAATGTCATACAGGTGAACACTTCCCACCCCCCCCCCCCCACCCACCCTAGAAGAATCATGCACCATCGGGGTGGTGTTCCCGTGTGACCATGTTGACACCACATACCCGACGTGCCAAGTATATCGTCCAACGTCCTAAGAAAAAAGCAAGGGTAACATACACACAAATTAAATATGTGGGTATTTGAAGAAGAGATTGAATGGAGATCTCATATATGAAAATGTAAACATATTTTCTCTTTCTCTATGTATAGAAGTTCAAAAATTACATCGATGGAGTTTCCAATACGGTTGCAAGTAACTGTCCACAATTTTGTAAATCGTTGTTCGTTTATTTTTAGGTCTTGTACTTGATCCTGTGATTTTACCAAATATAAATAATTTGTTATGAACTAGTGGGATGCCCCCGCGCGTTGCGGCGGATTTCTTCAAATCTATATTTTCGGCACCGTTTTCGTAAATTACAAACTATGGGGACCAAATTTATAACTATTACATGAATTAGGGGCTAATTATGTAAAATTGTGTATGGGGACCATTTTATAACTATTATATAAATTAGGGACTATTTATGTAAAATTGTTACAAAATACGAGGATCATTTTATAACTATTATATGAATTAGGGGTTATTTATGTAAAATTATAGGAACCCGTAAATACTTCTGCAAATTTTGAATAAATAGGAGACAATTTATAATAAAAAAAATATTTTGGATATAATTGTAAAAAATATATATATTTTGGATATAATTGTAAAAAGAAGAAAATTAAATTATGAAAAAAAAACAACTTAGAAAATACAATGAATAAAAGGACCTAAGATGTCAAATTACAGCAAAATTTGCTTAACGTTAAAAAAACCATGAGCAGTGGGTTTAGAACCCCGGTCACCTGGTTTTTTTGAGATGCACCTTTCCGGTTTAGTCACTCATAAGTTTGTGTCTTTTGATGCCAAACCATTTTTTATAATAATTTCTGAAAAGAAGTTGATGGGACTTTACCTACAGTAAAACCCATTTTGTAAAATGTATATATATATATAGAATGTACCGGTACAACTTTAGATTAGAGGATGCCATCATTCTTGTGAAATACCAAATATACTGCAGTAATGTAAATGCAAAAAAGCGAATTGCACTTGGTACTTCTACCAAAATTGCCCCCCGAAATAAGAGAAGCAAGATAATTCAAATATGGTTGTAAGGATGAAATTATAGAGCTTAATTGCAATATCGTTGAATATAGTAACATGATTCTGGCAAGGAATTCAAGTAGAACATTTTTGCTTTTGGTGAGGCTCGAGGGAACTGCATAACAGCCTTAGCAATGTCGAGTCTTTTTTGAACATCAGAAGCTCTACTTGGTCTAATGGTAAACTTCTCAAGTGAAGGGGAATGAGCAAGAAGAAGCTTTATAAATAGCAGTTCGAGTCTTGATCCTTCTAAAGATCTTATCTCCACAATTTGCAATCGATTCAATGTAAAGTCCAGGAAATTTGGGGATTCCAAATGATTTGAAGCTTGTCCCACATCAACTCGAGACTCCTGAAATAACATAAAAAATGCAACTGTATTTTAGCATCTAACTCTTGTAGTATACGCTTTTAGCACTCTTTATTTTACTACCTTCAAGTCCATCATAAGCAAGGTTTCCAGATTCGGTGAGTTCCGAAGCAAATAAAGAACACCATGAAGTTTATCCAAACCACCATGTTCAAATTGCAGCAACGACAGATGCTTTAAACTACTAATCTCACATGGAAGCAATTTTGGAAACTTTTCTGCAGACAAAAACTGTAAGATGAAAGTTAGATTTTAACATGTCTAATAAACATAAAAAGTTTGCCATTATCATACCTTAAGAACATGACAATCGGTATAAAAGCGTTGAACTCCGGGCAACTTACTTAACAAGCTCGCCATATTCAATTTTTCAACACGTACAAGATCTTTTATGGGTTTCCCGAAAAAAATCCCGACATTAATAAGGCATGGACTGTCTAATAACTGGAGAAACATCGCATCAGGACACAAAAAAAGGGTCAAATCCCGCAGTTTTGTAGCTGTAATGTTGAAATTGTAAACATGTGTGCACCGAAACAGGACCAATTTTTTAAGTTGTGGTAGGTTGATTTTAGTTCCACACAAGCTCGCCCCAAAATCAGTCAACTCGAGAAAAAGTTCTTCGAGATTGAGAAATCCTTTAAAATCTTGTGGTGGCTTAAAGAAACAGTTAGCGAGTACTAAGTTTCTCAATTCTAAACAAGAAAACACGTAAGAAGGAAGTTTGTAACGGCGGATTGGATTAGAAAAGACGAGTTCGGTGACACCGTTTCTTGATAAGAATAGCATCCATTTATCAACTTCTTGGAAGCTATCAAGAAACATGTTTGGTATGTGAAGATGAAATTTCAAGATTGGACCCTTGTGAAGGAACAAGACTTGGTTTATGATTCTTATGAACCCGTTATGCTTAAAAGCTCCATTTTTTGCAAACTGATTGAAGAAGTGTTTATCAAAAACCAGTGCCCTCGTTGTGGTCCATTTGTGCCTCCATTTTTTTGATATAATGCTTGTCTTTGCATTATCTTGAACTGGAAGCCGTTCTAAGATTGAGTCTAGCAAGTGTTCAGGCAAGTTACTGATTCTGTCTTCTTCAACACAAGTTACTGACCTCTTTTTATAATTCTCTGTCATTAGATCAAGAAAAATGGGATGAATTAGTTTGATATAAAGTAGAATGGAATAAGAAACATGTAACAACTTTTAAGGTTTGTAACCCAAATAGATAATAAACCAAGTGTCTGCAACAACATAATGGTTTAAAAGAGAGTCATGGAATATCTATGGAGAAAACAACAGCACTGATTTTGATGGTCAAAAATATTTACTTCATATGTTGAAGATAAAAAAATCAAAAAACCCGGAAATCTTTTAAAGATTTTAAGATTACATGAAGATTTATGCTTTGAAGCTTTGGTTTAGAATATGTTTCTGGAATACATATTTAGCAACAGATTTATTCTTCCAATATCTTTTGGGTTCACTTTTGGTCTATCCTCAAGCTTATAGTTGCATCAATTATTAAGTTTTACAGGCATAATCAAGATCAATATCATGTAAAGCTTCAACAGAAATAAAATCATGCTTACTTGGAAGTGTTATCGTTGATGAAGATGAAGCCATGGTTTGATTCACTTTCTTCCCGTAATGGTGTTTTCTGATTTTTCTGATGGAGAGAATAAGATGCTAATAACATGCTTGATCTTGGTGTTATATAGGGTTTTAAGACTCTTCATTTCCCCTGTGAGACTCTTCATTTCTCCTGTGAGACTCTTCAATTCTAGACTCTTCATTTCTCCTGTGACTCTTCATTTCTCCCCATTGATCGTTTCATATTCTTAGCATTAACAATTCATCAATTTACATTTTATGGAAAAGAAATTGAAGTCACACAAATACAGTCCCTTGAGTTAAAGACATATGTCATATCCATCATACTACATATTTTTAAGTTTAGGAATTGAGTTGTCATTTTGACAAACTTTGTGGTACAGAATTTATGTGTTATTTTCCAACATCAATGCCATTGCAAAAATCGATTCTATGCTTCAGCCATAAAAAAAATCGATTCTATGCTTCGACATTAAAAATCAGAAAAATTCAGACATTACATAAATCAAGAAGATGCAACTTCAGACATTCAAAATCGTGTAGATGCAGCTTCAGAAATCGAGTGGAGGCGAGGCTTCAAGATCAAGAGTCGAGTACTCGAGTCCACTGTGGAGGCGAGGCTTCAAAGTTCCTGTGAACTGAAATCGAGTGTTATTGCCTACTTGAGCCAGTCGCCGGAGGGTGGAGTGGAGGGTGGAGCGGTGGTGCAGGTGCGGTACTCCGGTGGAGGCGTGGAGCCAGTCGCCGGTGGCGTCGAGTTGCGACTTGCGAGAGTCGAGAGAGATAAACGGCGACTACCGACTAGAAACATGAAAGAGATATGTTACGAGTGGAGGGTGGAGCAGTGGTGCAGGAGCGGTACTCCGGTGGAGGCGTGGAGCCAGTCGCCGGTGGCGTCGAGTTGCGACTTGCGAGAGTCGAGAGAGACAAACGGCGACTGCCGACTTGAAACTTGAAAGAGAGATGTTACGCATTTAGAATTAGGGTGGAAATGGAATGTGGTCTGTTGACTGATTTCAGGATTTGGACAGTACTACCCTTCAGCTGATTCAAACTAAATAAGTAAATATATTTATTTGAGTAAATTACAATTTTGGTCCCTGTGGTTGACCCAAAATTACAGTTTTAGTCATTCTTTTGAAATCTCACGCTGAAGGTCCTTATGGTGGCAAAAATATAACAGATTTGGTTCATGTCCATATGAAAAGACTAATTTACCCTTTCTCATTTCTTTTTCATCTTTTTAATATATTGTTTATTATATCAATAGAAAAAGTAAAGAAAAAAGAAAATCAAACCCCTTACCCAGTCTCTCTCCTCTCGCTCCCGCCGGAACTACCACCGGCGTACCAGAGAGCGGCGTTGATGGCGGTGCAAGTATACAACGACAAGGATCATTAACTCTACTTAGAACATTAAGCCAAAAAACAGTCGAGAAACCGTGAAATCGAATTCACAAATACACAACTACACAAGCATATACACACTACAAGGAACCATGGCAATATCGGCGACGCCATTAGCGGCGATTTTGACAATCTTTAGCGGCGATTTCTGTCGCCGGTAATGACCACAGTCCTTGTAGTGACACCCACATATATACATATCATCGGAATCTGCAATTCGGTGGAGAAAAACCGTGAAATCGACACTGAAATTGGAACAGAAAATCGATGGAACGAGGTTAAGAAAAATCGGAACAGACAATCGTGAAATTTCTTGTGGTTCGCTCGAATTATACGATAAGCCCACGACAAAACAAGGCCGACTGGAACGTTTCATAAACAAAAATTTCTTTACAGTTCCAATCACCGACGATGAACCTGCAACCAGAAACAGTTAGATTTGCTAGCCGTTCACGACATCAATTATGCTATTTTTATCCGTTGAAGCTACTTACATAACTGAAGACTTCTGACAACAAATTTTACAGAGGGATGGGAAGAATCCATTTGCAACCAATAGAGAAGAAGGGGCCTCTGTTGGGTATATGTATAGACGATGGAAGCTTGACAACGATATCTCCTTGGTGGATAGGTGTGCAGTTCAAAGTTGAGAACGGAAAGGAAATCAAGGGTCCACACCAAATCCGGAAAGAAGACACAGATCCGAAAAGAAGCACAGACATTTTACTTGAGGTCTGTATTTAAGATCTGCACCAAATTTTAGATCGGTGGATAATCGACTACAGTTTCTCTTCCGTATCTGCACCAAATTCTTCCTCTTCGAGTGATAACACCCATTGACTTCAGTTTCTCGAGATACAATACTCACGCAGGTACCATAAGGAATTGATCGGTGGATAATCGAGCGAGTGATTTGGAAATTAGAAACCGTTACCAATGTTCGTACGTTACTCGGTGGTGTTGGTGGGGGGTTAAGTGGTTCAAAGGGATACAATTTTGAGGAATCGAAGATGCTGGTGGAGAAGGGTAAGTGGGGTATTTTTTTAATTTTTTTTAACTAATTATGTTTTAATAAATTAAAAGAAAAATAAAAAATAAATGAAAAAGGGCATTATGGTCTTTTCACATGGACCACAGATCAAATATGTTATCTTTTGCCAACCACAAGGACCAAATTGTAATACCGTAATTTTAAATTTATGGTATGGTTGTATTAATTATAATAAAAACGAGATTAGATGAGTTATAATATGAGTTAGGATGGATGGAAACCCAATCTAGGAGGAGTTAGACTTTAAAAAGAGTGTTAGAAACAATTTTGGGTCAAGCCGGGTCGTGTTATAGTCTTAAACATTCAACGAAGTGGAAACAAACCAAACCCGGGGCGGGTTTTTAAACCCGGGTCGAGTTAGACTGAAACCCGGACCGGGTTTTGTAAACCGGGTCGGGTTGACAGACGGAAGAAAGCAGCAGCAGCAAATGGTAAACCGGGTCGGGTCAACCAGCACGGGTCGTGCTGTGCAGGGACCAGGACCGGGTTTTGGAACCCGGGTCGGGTTTCGTGCCGACCCCACTTGTTTAAATTGCGATTTCAGCCATTTTCTTGAGGATTTTCGATTGAAAAACCCTCTCAACCCTAGAAAACATTCCCTCTTCGTATTAGGACCAAATCGGAAGGCTAGAACGCGGAGGATTGAAGTAATTTTCGATATCTCGCTTATTGAAGGTAAGGTTTCCGATTCTAGCCCTTTTGAACGGTTGATTTGGTCATTTTGGGTTGATTTCGAGGAGTTGTGAAGTACTACCTGTGATTAGATAAAAAATGAGTAGATAACACTTGTTTGAATGTGTTGAAACGCTTCTAATCCCGAGTTTCAATAGTTATGACCAAGATTTGAGCTTGAAGGGTTGAAAAACAACATATTCACCTTTGTTTGGTGTAAATATGTTCATGTAGGTGTTAGGAGAACTTGAAGGATCGTTGGAGCTTTTGTGATTCTAGCTTTAATCGTATAAATCTTCAAACAGGTGAGTGATTTCTTCGGTTTGGGTTTTTTTGAAAACCCTAACTTTGATTTCGTTACATATTGTTATATATGTTGATAGTAGATTGTTAGTGGATGCCTTTAGAGTTATTGGTGAGAGTATTGTCGAGTTTCTACGGTTGAATGAGTAGAACCGTGGAATTGGGGATTTCGATAAATATTGAGTTGATGTTTACCGTTTATACTCCTTTTTCCTCTTTTGATTGATACATCTTTGAGATAGATGATATTGAGATGATTTTGGATGTTGAAGAATTGATTTAGACTATGGTGATATAACCAAGTCTAGCGAACAGAAGCCCGGTACGCGCAAATTGGGAGTTCCACGTACCAAGCCGATATTAGGTGAGTAGTTATAATTCATTATATATAGTTTGACTATATCTAAATTGAATTATGGTTATGTTTATTGTGGATAACAAGAGATGAGTTATAGTCTATACTTGAGCATAAGATCAGAGTATATGCTAGAGTGAGTGACTTAAAGAGTCTTTGAGTTTGATTGTTACAACCATGATAACTGTTAAAATTGAGCATGATTAACAGTGAAATGAGTTTATACGAGTATGTAGGATTGAGTTTATAAGTAGTATCAGTTGAGATACTTATTTATTGAGTTGATATTACTACTAATTAGCTGGTGTTTGTAAAGCTAATATGTTTGCAGGTTTCAGAGTTTAGAGAGAGTGAATATTGCTAATGAGACTAGCAAAAAGAAGAATGAGAAGAGAGTTTACTAAAAGAGATTGTGGAGTATGATTGAGATTTCTCACTAAGCTTTATAAGCTTACACTTGAGTTGTTTGTTGTTTTGCAGGTATCTGTAGCAGTGATAGGGGAAGGCATGTGATAAAGAGAGATAGACAACTCAGAGCATGTCCTTTAGTTATGTTAGGTTTATTTGTAATGCCTGGTCAAATTTTAAGGACCTTTTGTGTAATTAATGTTTGATAACATCTTGTTTTTCCTGGGTTGAGTGCAAGTATACCCATTTTTAATGTATAATTGTTTGCAAAATTTTGGGTGTACTTTGTATGAGAAACCGGGTGTTACACAAATCTTTTATATTTTTGCCACCACAGGGACCATAAATGTGAGATTTCAAAAGGATGACTTAGAGTGTAAAAACGTGTCAACCACAGGGACCAAAACTGTAATTTACTCTATTTATTTTATTTTTTATTAAAAAGTCTTATTCGGGTTATTCGGGTAACCCGAAAATCCACTACCTTAACCGATAACTGAACTACATAATCTTAAATGGTTTGGGTATTCCCGATTAAGCCACCCGAAACCCGAATAACCAGAACCGTTTAACCCATTTCTTATTTGGTTCGGGCGGGTTATTCGGTTACGGTTTTTTCTCGCACCCCTACTCAATGGCTTCCCTTGTCAAAACCTAACTTAAAACGGCTTACATGACCACCTAATAAACATTCTGTTTTCCTGAATTAACAACTATTCAATTATGTTTCGAGCGCATGTAATACATGTTTTCAAAATCGGTTTCCTGAATTCTGTTTTCCAGTGGATACGTGATGATTGAAAACTACTACCAAAAACAGAGATACATCAACTGGAATCAACAAAAGAAATCTAAACGATATCACTCTAACAAAATCTGTTTCACACACGACTTTCCATGAACTAAAAACATAGAGTTTTATGAAGTGGAAACTTACCCATCACACCAATCGCACCGACCAAGCAATCTATATGTCTAGGTAAACAGATTTAGGGTTTACTGTCCACCAGCCCCTAAATACAGTTAACTGAACACTGGTTAAGTAAGCTTTGGTTTGTGATTTGCTTTTATTTGGACTCTATTTCTATCTCATGTTTTAGTAATGTGAAAGTTTCAGTAAATGTAATGTTATAAACCGATTGGTTGGTAACTTTTATTATAATATAATTGTTTATCAATAAAAGTTTATTGTATCACGTAATTATTTATCCCGACATTGTATTTTGTTAACTTTTATTTTATTTTGCAAAAAATAACATAAATTTTCACATAAACGATGTTATCTCGCAGATAAATTCGATTGTCAAGGCACCGTATCGACTTGCACCTCCGAAGATGCATGAGTTGTCCACATGGCTTCAGGAGAGTTGTAAGACAATGGCTTCATCAGGCTAGCAATTCGCCCTTGGGAGCACCGATATTATTTGTCAAGAATAAGGACAAATCGTACCGGATGTTCACTGCCGAGGATTGATGACTTGTTTGATCAGGTGCATGGAGCCTCTTGGTTCTCTAAGATCGATCTACGAGAGGAGGATGTGCGGAAGACAACATTTCAGACGAGGTATGGCCATTATGAGTTCGTAGTGATGTCTTTCGGGCACACTAATGCGCCAGCAGCTTCCATGGATCTCATGAACCGGGTATGTAGGCCCATGTTGAATCGGTCGGTTATTGTGTTTATTGATGATACGTTAATGTGTTTATTGATGATACGTTAGTCTTCTCAATGACCAAGGAACAGCACGAGAGTCACTTGAGGGAGGTATTGGAGGGTCTGAGGAGGGAGGGGCGTTATGTCAAGTTCTCCTAGTGTGATTTTTGGTTGAAGGAGGTCCAGTTCTTGGGACATCTTTTCAACTAGGATGGCATTATGGTTGACCCGGCCAAAGTTGAGGTCGTGATGTAGGAAGAGGTTCCGAACACTCCTTCTAATATTAGGAGCATCTTGGGTTTTGCTGGGTACTATCATAGGTTCATTCAGGAGTTTTTAAAGATCGTTGTGTCATTGACACGACTGACGAAGAAGAACGCCGCCTTCCGATAGGGCGACAAGCAGCTGATTGTCTTTGAAACTTTGAGACAGAGACTGTGAGGCTCCTGTTTTGACACTACTTGAGGGGATTGAGTATATGGTGGTGTATTGTTATGCATCCATCTCCAGGTTGGGAGCGATGCTAATGCAACGTGGGGGTGTGTATTGTTATGCATCCATCTCCAGGTTGGGAGCGATGCTAATGCAACGTGGGGGTGATTGCTTACAGGGCCGATCCGTTGATGATAAGGGTCGATCCGTTGATGATAAGGCCCTGTGCGAAGACTAAGAATGGGTCCTTAAATATAATTTTTTTACTTATAACAAAAATCCATTCATACTACCACAATTGTCATAAAAATAACCAAAAACTAAAAATAGATAAATCATATAATAATTCAATAATCATCGAATAAAAACTAAAAATTAAACCAGTAACAAAAAATTTAAAAGAATATAAGTTTCAAATATTGAAATATTTTGTATGTTGTCGCTGTAAGTATTATTAGGCAGTCATCGTTGGTATAGTAATTATGTAGTTGTAGGTAATTAGATATGGAGCAATTAGGTATTAATCTTATTTGTATTGTGTTTGGGCGGATAGGAAAACAGAGCCCATTACCGTGTTTGGGCTGATAGGAAAAATGCCCATTACAGGGCGGTTGTCGAACATAAAAAACGCACAAAGATAACGTTCCTTGCAGCTACCAAGATTCGAATGCGCGACCTTATGTTCTAAGCTCCAGCACCTCTACCATTTGATCCAACTGCTTTTTGTGAATGAAAACGCAACTCAGTAAATATATAATATGTATACTGTTAACATATAAAAATTTCGGGCCCCAGACGACACGGGCCTGTGCGGTCGCACACCACGCACATGCTTAGGGCCGGCCCTGATTGCTTATGCCTCGTCATGAGGCTAATTATCCGACCCATGACTTGGAGTTGGGGGCAGCAGTGGTCGCCTTCAAGATTTGGAGGAACTATCCATATGGGGTCCGATGTACCATTTATACGGACCACAAGAGTTTGAGATACTTGATCGACCAGTCGAATCTAAAAATGCGACAGAAGAGATGGCTCGACGTAGTCAAGGATTATGACTGTGAGATTCTATATCATCCCCGAAAGGCCAATATTGTGGCCAATTCTTTAGGTCGGCGGGTGGTTAGTGCACCCTTTCGTGGTTTGTGTTTGAGGATAACTGTAGTAACACTTTACTTGAGATGGTTTTATGGCGTTGATCTGCAGGTGTTAGAGTTAAATTCCGAGGATGAAATTCTTATAAGTGAGGATGGGGAGAGTTTTAACACCCTATTTCCCGGAATGTTATTTTGGCAAAGTAATTATTTTTAGCGAAAATAATAATAATAATAATAATAATAATAATAATAATATAATAAATAAAATGAATAAATTTATAATAATAATAATAATAATTGTAATAATAATTCTAGAAATTTAAATAGGTATTAGAGGGGGTTATAGTGTCAACTTAGGTTAACTTTCAAAGTAGGATTTTTAGAGTTTGGGTAAAAGAAAAATAAAGTACCTAAGTCTAGGGGTTGCTTAGGTCAATTCTTGATAGTTACATGTAAAGCTTTCATTAGCCGTTTTGATCTCCTACCTTCGGGAATGAGTTTTCGGTAGGGCTTAAATGACTTCATCTTACCTTGTATCGCATCTACTAGCTTTGATATGCATGTATGGCACAACCCTAGCCTATCGTTGAGTTTTTTTGTTGTCGAAAAGAACTAACGAGGAGAGAAAGAAGCGAGAGGTGAGTGGAACGTGAGCATGGGCGACATTTCTTGCTGCTTTCCTTGCTGATAACCACGACTTCCACAACCATGATGCACCATTGTTCCCATCTCTCACTAGGCACATTACACACATGCAACCCTATCATGAACCCTTGAGCCGTGAAGAAAGAAAAGAACGGGAAGAAAAGGTGATCGAGAATGTTTGGGCTGTGAAGTAAGAAAGAATAGGAGTGCATAGAGATGTTGTAATGCGATAGTCGCTGCAAGTAAGTAGTTGATTCTTTTCCGTGTTCTAAACCATTAACACACCACCACCACATTCCCCATTGTAGGTTTGTGTGTGTGTGTGGGTTTGTGGGTATGTTTATGCTTGAGTATTGCCTTAAACCTTTCATTTAATCTTCTGTTTTAGGTTACTTTTTAGGTTACTTCATACCTTAGAGGTCTTAATGGAAAGACCTAAAGGGTTAGGGTTGGACACCCTAACCCTAATGTGATTTTATGTGAAGTTGTAGAAATTCACTGTTTTGCTTTATCTTGGTAAATTCATGTTAAATCGTGGGATTGTTCATTTGAATCATGAGTTATGACCATGGTTTTGGCTTTGAGTCTAGTTTGTTCCGTAAAAAGGGTCTTAATTGATTCAAACTCTAAGTTGTGTGGAATTTCCCATTTCCACATACTAGTCCAAGTTCTGTCAAATTTGGTCTTCTGTCTTTTCAAATTCACCATAAATTGTACAAGACTCATTTAGGGGTGAGAACCATGGCCCTAGTTTGGTTTAGGTGTCTAGTTAGCCCATGTTAAATTTCAGTGCCAAAAGCTTAGCCCATTAGGAGCTTGGACTGTTTCTTTGGAGTCTGGTCCAGCTCAGTGTCCAATCAGTTGCGTCTACTTGTGGATATTGTTCTGATCTGTTGGAAAGTGAAAAGACTTGAGGATAGAGCCTATGGTTTTATATAAGGCCTAGTTGATACTTGATTTTTCCATGAATTTATGGATCGCCGTTACTATGTTGAAAGTGGAAAGCTTTGCAACCTGCTCTGGGTCTGGACAAGTTGGATACCCGATCTTAGTAAATTCATGGAAAAAAGAAGGAAAATAATTATGGGATGTTCCTTACATATTTGAAATCCTTAAATATGAACTAAAAGACCATGCAATAATATCCTAAATTGGTTGGGTTTAGGATGGCAAAAATGGGTAGTTTAAGATGTATTGGTTTGGGGTAAAAGTTAAAATATAAGCTTACTAATAAAAGTAATACTACAAGTAATTATATTAAGTAAGGTTTAGTTATTATGCTATGTTGTAACTTAAAATACCTTATAGGAGTATAAGGTGTGCGAGTGAATCTTGGTGCGACCAGCGAAGTGTAACGCCCGGTTTGTCAAAATAAGATACACCATATAACAACAACTGGTGTAATCCCAAAAGTGAGTAGCAAGTTTACCAGAAGTAAATCAAAGCATAAGCTAAGTATAAGTTTACATACGACAAAAACCATTTACTAGTTCACTTAAACCAAGACAAATGACAATACAATCTCAAAAGTACAATCCAAATAGGTCCGAGTCCAACCCCTGTTATCCCCCTTTGATCCGCTTTCTATGATCTTCGCTACGAGAACCTAAACACAACAACATATTTATGAGCTACAAGAGCTCAGTGAGTAATCATTGTTAATCGATTTTTAACGCCCGATGTCTCTTTGAACTCATACTCAATAGGCTATCTCAGCGTCTCGGCGTAATTAAACACACTAAAACTCATTTATCAATGAAACTCATTAACTCAGTAGTCTCACACTAAGTTAATTAAGCTCGTGACAACTTATAGAACTCTCCATTCCTCCGCAGTAACTACTCACCTGCAAAACATCTCATAACATTTGCATAAGGCAAAAACAACACCTATAAACTCATTACACTCCCAACTCTACTCCAGCTCAATAGCCCTCATGCCTATACAAATCGACTCAAGACTCTTTGAGGCGACTACACTAGCATCTACTCAGATTATACAATCAACTAGGCGAATCCCCGCGCGTTGCGCAGGAACAAAATTATGTAGTTAGAATAATAATACATATGTTTTGTTAAAAAATATCTAAGTCATTGTTATCTGGTATGTACTAACAATCGTATATAAGAAACAAAAAGTTGATGTATCACTAATGAATTATCTTATATCAAGACATTCGTTCTAAAAAAAATCAAAAAGTAAAGAAATAATTAGTTTAATAATATAAAAATAAATAAACAATAAGAAATTTCAGGATAATAGTTAAAATAAAAAAAGAAATCATAGTATAGCTGGAATCTGTATTGTGGAAGTTTTTAGACTTATTGGTAATGAACTAACATATTTTTATTGTCAACACTTAAACAACTAAATACTAATGTTTAACTAAAATAAAATGCCTTAATTAATAGGATAATATCATTATAATATCTAACTTTTTCATAATATTTATAATTACAAACTAATGATAATGTTTGTATTGATTTAATAAACATACTAAAAGCGTGTTTTTACGTACATTTAATTCTAAAATTACATATACAATAAAATTAAAATCATGTTTCATCATCTATTTTAAACAATTAAAAACTAATATTTATTTAAAATGAATCACCATGATTCAATTGATAATATCATTATAATATATAGTTTATCATAATATGTTGATTATAAACTAACGTTAACATTATTATTAAAAAGAATATGAAAAGTCATAAAAGTTTTAAATAAATGTGATTGAAGTAAAAATACATCTATTAATAATTATAACATGTAGGTAATTGTAAATGTACTTATATATTAGCAAACTTCATTTATTAGAAGATAATTATAATATATGATGAAGTAAGTATTTTGTAAAAACTATTCAATTTAATCAAATTTAAGTATATTATATGTATGATTTACTAAGTATTTTGTAAAATCATTTATTTCGATCAAATTAAATTATTAAATTATATTTTTATTACAAATACAAGAACAATTATTTATTGATCTACTTTCTTTATTTTTTTCAATAATCTCTTCAAGTATTCATTTGTTTTTTTATAAATCACAAACATAGCATATGAATAAAATAATATTATTTTTAACACTCTCATTAATGGTTTACACTGATGGTTTACACTGATGAAATTTAGACACATGTTTATCAAAAATATATTTTCTTATTACATTTAGTTAACCATGGAAGCCATATATACAACAATTACTTCTAATACGTAAAGTTAAAAATGAAACAAACAATTAAAATAGGATTATCTCAAAATACAAATAAACACGACATAATTGTAGTAAAAATTATAATAGAAACATGAACGACCAAACACGATGACAATATAATATTAATATTTTTTTTCATGCACACTTGATAACAAAATCTAAAAAATGTGAAACAAAAGTATGAGTGACTAAAAATAGAAGTGAAGCATGATTTGAATATTTTAGGGTTCTTTTATATGTAGAGCATATTAAGTAACCCATCAATAAAGTCAATTATACTATTGATTTATCATAAGTTTAACATTGTTAGTCACACATTCATCAACAACTTCTCTTCTTATTACATTTATTTAACCATGAAATTTATGTATATAACAATTACTTTTAATAAGTAAAGTTGAAAATGAAACAAACAATTAAAATACAATTATCTCAAAATACATATAAACACGATCTCATTGTGCTAAAAACTAAAATAGAAACATAAAAAAACAAAAACATAAATGTATGAATAGAAAGGTTCTCTTTTTAGAGAAACATGACAACATAGTATCAATAATAAAAGTAGCAATCATAATATCAATCATGACAATCATAATGTGCAAAAAAAAATGACAACATAATATCAATCATAAGAATATGAATAGAAATGTTCTCTAAAAATTTAGAAAAACGAACTATATACAAATAAATTACATAAATTTTTTTTAACCCATATAACTTTACATATTTGCACCTTATTTTTCTTTTTCATGCACTCTACATAACAAAATCTAAAAAAACATGAGAAACGAATGTGTGAGTAACCAAAAAGAAAAGAGAAGCAAGTATGATTTGAATATTTAGATGATCTTATATAAGCACAAACTAACTTTTTCAACTCTTCATATTTGAATAACAAATCTTTTCAAACACATATATATTTTTTGTGAGCAAAACTTACTTATATACTACTAATATAAGTTACAATGTGTATGAATGAGGAAAATAAAAAGTCATTACTAATTAATAATCATAACTTAAAAACTCTTGAGTTGTAAATATTAAGTACATATAAATTAGAAAACTCTTGAGTTGTAGTGGGAGTTTCAAATGAATGTGGTGTTAATATATAAGTTATCTTGAATCACATCATTTCAATAGCCTCTATTATAAAAGTTATATAGATATAGATATAGATATACATATAGATAGATATGTATACTCAACTTGTTTATTGTTATTCACAGATAACAAATCACTCCACAATCGGATTACAACAATAACAACCTAACATATGTATATATATTATATATATATATATATATATATATATATATATATATATATATATACACATATATATATATATATATATATATATATATATATATATATATATATATAATATTATATATATATATATATATATATATATATATAATATTATATATATATATATATATATATATATATATATGTGTATATATATATATATATATATATATATATATATATATATATATATATATATTTATATATATATATATATATATATATGTATATATATATATATATATATATATATATATATATATATATATATATATATATATAAATAAAATATTATATATATATATATATATATATATATATATATATATAGTATATATATATATATATATATATATATATATGTATATATATATATATATATATATATATATATATATATATATATATATATATATATATATATATATATATATATATATGTATATATATATATACATATATATATATATATATATATATATATATATATACATATATATATATATATATATATATATATATATATATATATATATATATATATATATATATATATATATATACATATATATATATATATATATATATATATATATATATATATATATATATATATATATATATATATATATATATATATATATATATATATATATATATATATATATATATATGGTTAGGATCCGGTAGAGACCGCGAGAACTCTTTTCGTCCAATCATTCTCCTAAGGGGAATAACTTCAAACATCTTCCTTCGACGTGACGCAATCACGTGCGACGCACGTCCACGGAATGAAATACGGAATCGAGGATACGATCATATGTGACGCATGTTCGTCCAACGTGATTTAAGTGTGTTTTTTCTCATTTTTTCCCTTTTCGTTTTTTTCTCATTTTTTATTTTTTTTTTCAAAAAAAAATATTTTGGATCATAGTTTTTTTCGTTTTTTTCTCATTTTCTCATTTTTTCTCATTTCGTTTTTTTCTCATTTTTCTCATTTTTGTTATTTTTATTATTTTACTTTTTTCTATTTTTTTATATTATTATTATTATTTTTGAATGCTACAATACTCGATTTTGAATTTTTTTTTTGTTGTTTTTCATTTTTTTTTCATTTTTGATGTATATTTTTTAATTTTTAATATTTTTTAATCTTAATTTTAACGTTTTTTTTTCTTATTTTTAATCGAATCATTTTGGATCATGATAGTTTTAATCATAACGTTTTGGATCATGTATTTTTTGATCATAACATTTTGGATCATAGTTTTTTTTTTGCATCTTGGATCATAAGTTTTGAATCATTTTATCGTTGTTTGTTTTTTTAACTCGTTTTAGATCATAACAGCTTTTGGATATTGGATCATAACGAATTTTGAATCTTGGATCATAAGTTTTGAATCATAAAACATATTTTGGTTTTAATATTTTTGAATCATGTATATTTTTTGTTATTTTGATAAGTTTTTTTACTTAAAAATATAAAAACGAACACGAAAAAAACATTTTTTTCAAAAAATTATTTTTGCAAACTTACTAATATAATATGTACAATGATCCCTAAAATATTCATAATTTTTGGAGATTTTTTAAAATTTTTGATTTTTTATAAAAATAAAAATAAAAAATATTTTTTCAAATTTTCATTATTGTTCTTGTTTTGTAGAGAATTAAATTTTAAGAAATTTGGCTTTTTCAGACTTTTTTTTCTAAAGAAAAAAAAGTTAGAAAAAAAGTTATTGCCAAAATATAAAGTGGGTGGAATATAAATAAAGCTCTTCCAATCAAAAAGTGACACGTGGCGCGTGGACATCATAGGCGCGTGGAGCTGAAATTTGGTGCGTAACTCTTCTTCAACAAAAGACCATTTTGATCTTCACTAGTTATGTTTCCCTCATTTTTATTTTCTGAAATATACAAAAGTAGTCATTGACTTTTAAAATATAATCATTTTTTCACATTAAATCTAATCCATTCAATTTTCAAGATTAAATGTTCGTATTTGTCCCCACGATTCTTACCGGATTTTGGGTTCCTACACGATCCTCCTTCTATGTGTGTGTGTGTGTGTGTGTCTATATATATATATATATATATATATATATATATATATATATATATATATATATATATATATATATATATATATATATATATATATATATATATATATCCTAATAAATAAGTAACTCAAAGCCACATGTCATCACCACATTAATTTTGCCACATGCCATTTTCTCATAATTTTAATTTTTTTAAAAAGCTAATTGGTTTGAAACGTTTCTAACTCATTAATGATTTGTTTAATTATCATTCAATTTCAAAAGTAATTGTTATTATTTAATTTCAAAAATAATTGTTTTTTAATATCATATTTTTTTTTAATGTATAGAATGATTTGGGAGACAATAAAGAGACAATTGACGTCATAATATTTTGAAGAACGATTCCAATCATAATAGTGAATTTGATTTTAGTACCGGTGACATTCTCATAATCAATTATATTTTTCAAAATACAAAGTCGTTATACTTTGTAACAATAAAAAATGTTCCCTATAAGTAGTATGTTACCAACATACGTTGATACACAGATTGTGTGATCTTATTGGTATGCAATCTAGTGTTTGAACATATGGATTGATGATTGTCGGTTGTTATGTGGGTTTTGGCAATAGGCCATTAGCATGGCATAATTGTCCTTGTACGTGTCTTGATCATATTGAAATGTCTTGTACTCTCTTTAATGGGTCATTTATTGAATCCTTTCGAAAGCGTATTCATGTTTCGTACATAATTTATATTGAAATGAATATTGATAGCGCAATGTGGTATATTTCCGATATTGGCAAATGGGAATAATATAATTGTGAACTAGGGAAGTTGATCGCGGTTGTTGATGCGATAAAAATTATCTTAAGTCACTTAGATAGTAGGATAAGCAAGCACGAAATGAGCTTATGGTCAACCAACGGTTTTACGTAGCTTTTGATCTAAATAAACTACAATAAATTACAAGATTCTCTTGTTATTATTTTTATGTCGATCCATTTACCTTTTAGCACAAACAACTTCGGCTTCAGATAGCCAAGGCATCGTATCGACCTGCACCTCCAAAGATGCATGAGTTGTCCACATAGCTTCAGGAGTTGTAGGAAAAGGGCTTCATCAGGCTAGCAGTTCGCCCTTGGGAGCACTAATATTATTTGTCAAGAATAAGGACAAATGGTACCGGATGTTCAATGTCGAGGATTGATGACTTGTTTGATCAGGTGCATGGAGCCTCTTGGTTCTCTAAGATCGATCTACGGGAGGAGGATGTGCAGAAGACAACATTCCAGACGAGGTATGGCCATTATGAATTCGTAATGATGTCTTTCGGGCTCACTAATGCGCCAGCAGCTTTCATGGATCTCATGAACCGGGTATGTAGGCCCATGTTGAATCGGTCGGTTATTGTGTTTATTGACGATACGTTATTGTGTTTATTAACGATATGTTAGTCTTCTCAATGACCAAGGAGCAGCACAAGAGTCACTTGAGGGATGTATTGGAGGGTCTGAGGAGGGAGAGACGTTATGTCAAGTTCTCCTAGTGTGATTTTTGGTTGAAAGAGATCCAGTTCTTGGGACATCTCTTCAACTAGGATGGCATTATGGTTGATCCGGCCAAAGTTGAGGTCATGATGTAGGAGGAGGTTCCGAACACTCCTTCTAAGATTAAGAGCTTCTTGGGTTTTTCTGGGTACTATCAGGGGTTCATTCAGGAGTTTTTAAAGATTACTGTGTCATTGACACGACTGACGAAGAATAACGCCGCCTTCCGATAGGGCGACAATCAGCTGATTGTCTTTGAAACTTTGAGGCAGATATTGTGAGGCTCCTGTTTTGACACTACTTGAGGGGATTGAGTATATGGCGGTGTATTATGATGCATCCATCTCCGGGTTGGGAGAGATGATAATGCAACAGGGGGCGGGGTGATTGCTTATAAGGCCGATCCGTTGATGATAAGGGCCCTGTGCTAAGACTAAGAATGGGTCCTTAAATATAAAATTTTCACTTATAACAAAAATCCATTCATACTACCACAATTGTCATAAAAATAACCTAAAAGTAAAAATAGATAAATCATATAATAATTCAATAATCATCGAATAAAAACTAAAAATTAAAACAATAACAAAAATTTTAAAAGAATATAAGTTTCAAATTTTGAAATATTTTGTATGTCGTCGCTGTAAGTATTATTAGGCAGTCACCGTTGGAATAGTAATTATGTAGTTGTAGGTAATTAGATATGCATCAATTATGTATTAATCTTATTTGTATTGTGTTTGGGCGGATAAGAAAACAGAACCCATTACCGTGTTTGGGCTGATAGGAAAAAGGCCCATTACAGGGCTGTTGCCGAACATAAAAAACGCAGAAAGATAACGTTCCTTGCAGCAACCAAGATTCGAACGCGCGACCTTATGTTCTAAGCTCCAGTGCCTCTACCATTTGATCCAACTGCTTTTTGTGAATGAAAACGCAACTCAGTAAATATATAATATGTATACTGTTAACATATAAAAATTTTAGGCCCCAGACGACACTGGCCTGTGCGGTTGCACACCACACACATGCTTAGGGCCGCCCCTGATTGCTTATGCCTCATGGCAGCTGAAGCCTCATGAGGCTAATTATCTGACCCATGACTTGGAGTTGGAGGCAGCAGTGTTCGCCTTCAAGATTTGGAGGAACTATCCATATGGGGTCCGATGTACCATTTATACGGATCACAAGAGTTTGAGATACTTGATCGACCAGCCGAATCTGAAAAGGCGACAGAGGAGATGGCTCGACGTAGTCAAGGATTATGACTGTGAGATTCTATATCATCCACGGAAGGCCAATATTGTGGCTAATTCTTTAGGTCGAAGGGTAGTTAGTGCACCCTTTCATGGTTTGTGTTTGAGGATAATTGTAGTAACACCTTTACTTGAGATGGTTTTATAGCGTTGATCTGCAGGTGTTAGAGTTAAATTCCGAGGATGAAATTCTTATAAGTGAGGATGGGGAGAGTTTTAACACCCTATTTCCTGAAATGTTATTTTGGCAAAGTAATTATTTTTAGCGAAAATAATAATAATAATAATAATAATAATAATAATAATAATAATAATAATAATATATAATAAATAAAATGAATAAATTTATAATAATAATAATAATAATTGTAATAATAATTCTAGAAATTTAAATAGGTATTAGAAGGGGTTATAGTGTCAACTTAGGTTAACTTTCAAAGTAAGATTTTTAGAGTTTGGGTAAAAGAAAAATAAAGTACCTAAGTCTAGGGGTTGCTTAGGTCAATTCTTGATAGTTGCATGTAAAGCTTCTTAATTAATTATTATAGTTTCTAATTGATATATTAATACTTAAATATATTAATAAACTATTTATTTATTTCTATTGATTTATTAAACAATTAATAAATCAACCTTTCTCTCTACTGAACTCTACATCAATCCTCCAGCTATGAGGGCAACCCAAATGGAATTTGCTTCAATTAACAAGATAAATACAATTATAAGTTATGGCTTAGACATCAAATCCAACACTTTTTAGGTTACTTCAGACCTTAGAGGTCTTAATGGAAAGACTTAAAGGGTTAGGGTTGGACACCCTAACCCTAATGTGATTTTATGTGAAGTTGTAGAAATTCACTGTTTTGCTTTATCTTGGTAAATTCATATTAAATCATGGGATTGTTCATTTGAATCGTGAGTTATGACCGTGGTTTTGGATTTGAGTCTAGTTTGTTCCTTAAAAAGGGTCTTAATTGATTCTGACTCTAAGTTGTGTGGAATTTCCCATTTCCACATACTAGTCCAAGTTCTGTGAAATTTGGTCTTTTGTCTTTTCAAATTCACCATAAATTGTAAAAGACTCATTTAGGGGTGAGAACCATGGCTCTAGTTTGGTTTAGGTGTCTAGTTATCCCATGCCAAATTTCAGTGCCAAATGCTTATCCCATTAGGAGCTTGGACTGATTCTTTGGAGTCAGTCCAGCTCAGTGTCCAATCAGTTGCGTCTACTTGTGGATATTATTCTGACCTTTTGGAAAGTGAAAAGACTTGAGGATAGAGCCTATGGTTTTCTATAAGGCCTAGTTGATACTAATTTTTCCATGAATTTATGGATCACTGGTACTATGTTGAAAGTGGCAAGCTTTGCAACCTGCTCTGGGTCTGGACAAGTTGGATACCCGATCTTAGTAAATTCATGTAAAATAGAAGGAAAATAATTGTGGGATGTGTAATACCGTGTTTTTAAATTATAGAGATTTCGAGTTAATCTTGGTGTGATTAAGATTAGTAAGCTTGTTGTATGAGTTTGGGTGATTAAAAACCCATTTGGGAGAAGTTTGGACTTGAAAAATGCCAAAACAGAGCTACACGGGTCGTGTATGGTCACATGGGTCGTGTAGAAAACCTTTAGAAACCAAACAGTAAGCCTTCCAGAGTCACACGGGTCGTGTACCTCTACACGGGTCGTGTAGAGTGTTCAGAAAGAGTCCGAAAGCCAAAACAGACCTACACGGGGCGTGTGAGTCTACACGGGTCATGTAGAACAGCCCGACACGGGGCGTGTGACCCTACACGGGTCGTGTAGGCCTGACAGCATTATAAAAGGTGCAGAAAATGCATTTTTCGGGAAAAACAGACCCATCTCGATATACAGAGCTTCCTAAGGCGATTTTCCACCAAATTGAGCCAGGAGATGCGTAAGGAAGAGTAGGGAGACTTCAATCTAACCCCGTAAACGTGCTCTTGATTCCTAAATCATCAAAGTGAGTGATTTCTTGATTTTGGGGTTTTGAAACCCTAATTCTCATTTTCGTGTTTTAGCTATATATTGCTATATATGTTGTTAGTCTGTTAGTGGATGACTTTAGAGTTATTTGTGAGATTATTGTCGAGTTTCTACGGTTGAATTAGTAGAACTGCGAATTTGGGGGTTTAGGTAAATATTGAGTTAATATTACCGCTTATACTTCTTTTTCCTCTTTTGATTTATACATCTTCGAGATAGATGTTATTGAGATGATTGTGTATGTTGGAGAATTGATTTAAACTATGGTGTTATAACCAAGTCTAGCGAACAGGAGCCCGGTACGCGAAATTTGGGGGTTCCACATACTGAGCCAATATAAGGTGAGTAATTATAATTCATTCTTATGATTGAATTGTGAATTAACAGGTTGCTATTGATTTTAATTGGTTGAGATAACCAAATTTACAAACTGAGAAATAAGAGTTATATCTTGTAGTATGTAATATGTATGTTGTACATATATGTGTTTTATTTTGATATTACGGTGGCTAGAGTTAGAGAGGTTCTGTTATCTGTAGATAACAAGAGACGAGTTATATTCTAATTGAGTATAAGAATAGAGTATATGATATAGAGGTTGAATTAAAGAGCCTTTGAGTTAAATTGTTATAGTTATGAGTATTGCTTATTATGTATTGCTAATTGTGAAAATGAGTACCGTTGAGAATGAAAATGAGTTTACAAGCAGTACCAGTTATGGTACTTATTGATGAGTTGATGTATACTAATAATTTGCTAGCATTGTAAGCAAAGGTGAATTGCAGGTTTCAGCTATAAGAAAGAGGTGCTTATTTGCTAATGAGAATAACAAGAGAGGAGAATGAGAATATTCATGGAGAGACATATGTGGATTATGTTGGAGATTACTCACTAAGCTTTATAAGCTTACACTTGAGTGTTTTGTTGTTTTGCAGGTATTTGTAGCTGTGATAGGGGAAGGCATGTGATAAAGAGAGACGGACGATTTAGAGCCTGTCTTTTAGTTGTGTTAGGTTTATTTGTAATGCCTGGTCAAACTGTAAGGACTTTTTTTTTTGTAATTAAATATATTGATAACATCTTGTTTACGTGGTTTGAGTACAAGTATGCCCATTTTGATGTATTATTGCTTGAAAATTTTTGGGTGTACTTTGTATGAGAAACCGGGCGTTACAAGTTGGTATCAGAGCATGGTTTAAGTGAACTAGGTCTTTGAGTGTAGAGTCCTAGACTTGAACCGAGGTGAGAAAGAGCCCCTATCACATGCTTGGAAAAAGATACTGCTGCTGATTTTAGTTTATGAGTTAATTATAACTTTTATCTCATATTTGTTATTGTTATATTCTGTGTGTGAATACAGATATGGAGACAGATGAGGACGAGTTGATGAATTGGTCATAGCCGGTTGGACCAATATTGGATGATGATACGAGATTTTGACTGATAAGAGATATCAACCAACGAGGAGACGAGAAATTCAGCTAATTATGAGATGTTAGTTGAATATGAGATGAGATTCTGCTGATGGCGAATTTCCAGATGATGATGAGCTGATAAGATGAGATCCCAGTTGAGGCGAAATTCCAACTGATGATGAGAAAGAGTATGAACATAAGCTGAGTATAAACTAAGAGTTGAAACATGTGAGTGTAGCCGAGTACACTCAAAAGTTAAGATCCAAAGTATGCAAGTTCAACTAATGAGGAGACAAGATTTCTTGCTACAAGGTATGTAAGTAATTTCACTTAAAATGTTAATTGTAATGAGTTACATGTGTTTTAATTATTGATACTACATATTGTAGAATATGTGTAAAATATGTGAACATATAAAAGATTAATTGAAATTACATGTGCTAGAGAATTGTGAGTATAAGGTGTAGTAATCGATATCGAGATGAGAATCTCGTGTCCATTTGAGGTAAAGTTTACATATCACATAATGAGTGCTTTGTGATTATGTATAATCGAGATTATAAGTGGTTGCTTGATGAGTACTTAGCAACCATGGAGAAATGTGTAAAATGAGCATATACATGGTAAGAAATATATAAAGAATGATATGGTATATATATA